>JBAGKO010000015.1:23445657-23458575 GCA_037177275.1 Acacia concinna
AATTTCTTCGTTGATCCATGTTCATGAGAGATTCGACAGATTTTTACGTTGGCTGTCGAGGGCCTAACACAACCCTTCTCCTTAACTCGGGCTTGGGACCGGCTATGAAACATAGGCGGAGTTACATCAAAAACATAGGCGGAGTTTAAAACATAGGCGGAGTTAAACTTGAAGGACAATTTAACTTATTTAACTAGTATTAGAAATCAAAGATGTTACATCATTTCACTACTTCTCAGTTCCCTGTTAGTCTAGATACTCAATCCAAAGTCACTGCTACTATTAGAAGGCTAAACCGACAAAACAATAAAAAGGACCTCTAGATGGTGCCGCAAAAAATAGGGAAACAAGGTGGCTGGGTGTGAGATATGGTGGGATCGTGAGGATGAATGATTGGGTGGATTTACCAAAACGTTTGGAAGATGTCTTGCAGAAGATGCTGAATTGTGAGGACTCTTGACTGGTGTAGAGTTGTTGCAGAATTCCCTTATTGTAAGGTGGTTATTGAGTCTGATTCCAAAGTGATTATTGTCAGTGTTAGAGAGTTAGGATGTATGAATTGGTTAATGTGCAGTTTAAAGGTGTGGGATGTGGAGTCATCACTAAGAGGGGAGAGAAGTCTCTCTCTAAGAAGGGGGATAATTGGAGTCTCCTTCTAGTTCTCACCCTCATATAAGGGATGTTCTTTATGAAACCCATCTCAGTTATTTCATTGTTGTATTGCTGCTTGTAATCATCTAGTAAAATATTCATGATTTGATTGTTGTAGTTTATCATTTTGAGTTGCTGAACAGATAGACTGGATGCCATAAGCAAGTGAAGGTTGCAGTAAGTTCTTAAGCAAAGTGGTGAAATTGTTGAAGCATGGAATTAAGTGAAAACAAATTTCACATTCAAGGAGGGAAGTGCAGCAAAGTAGCTGATTGGCTGGCTAATTGGAGCTTTCTTCAAACCTGAGTTTCTTTTTATTGAATGTCCATCAAAAGCTTTAGAGATCTCATTAGAAAGACAGGCAGGGTGTTTCTGGCCTACGGACAGTTATGTGTTAAACTCTGTTTTGGGCTCTTGGCTCCATTTACGATAAAACTAAGGACCAAGTGAAATTAAGATTTGTTAGGTTGATAAATCTTCAGTATTGTAATTATTTAAAACACTCAATGCTAAAATATATTTTAGTTTTAAATTAAATCAAATTAAATTAATCAATTATGATCAATCAGTTAATTTAAATAAATCTGGATTGTTTCACCATATAATAAGAAAATTAGAGATTTGATGAGAGAAAATGTAGGGATGTGGCTAGAGATAATTTAATATTTCAAATTTATACATTAACATCTGGTCCATGTTTATAAAAGATTCATAGAGTTTTATATTGCCTGTTGTAACATCCTGAAATTTTTGTAGGTCGAAAAAGGGAACTTTAGGCCAAAATAGTGTTTTTGGGTAGACTGAGTGTCGTACCCTAATATTGTTTAGGCTTAGATGAGATATTCCAGATGAGAAGTGGGCTTTAGTCTGTAAAGGACTAAAATATCTCACAACAATTGAAGTGAAATTTGGGGAAGAAGCTCTGTGCAAAGAGGAAAACTTCTATAAAGTTTTGGGTCAAAATGCGGACAGGTTTGAGGTCCCTAAAAGCTCCCATAATGGTACCACACATAGTATATGGCATCCAAAACAATATAGAGTGATTAGAATAATTTTTCGAGGTCTAAGGATAATTTTCGAGATATGCAAATATATTAGCTGAATTGGGTCTTCTACTATAGTAGATATTAAGGACCTCAATGTTTTGAAATGGGACTTGGGAAAATTAGTACATGATTTTGGAAGAGTTATAAAGTGGATTGGAGGCCAAGAAAAAGTCCAAAAATATAAGCTAAAATTGTTGAAATCTGCTAATCGTCGAAAAAAGTGGACTTTTTGATAAATTTATTTTGGGAATTGTAGATATCCAAAAATTACAAAATTTTAACAGTAGCCTCCTAGTATTTTTAGTGATTTATTGTGACTTTTTCAGAATCTTTGGATGACTACAGAATTTTTGAGAATTTTCCAGTTTTAAGACCAATCAGACAAAATTATTGGTATAATTTGATACTGATAGACCCTTGAGGGCCACCCAATGTAGCTACCACCTTGCCCTATCAATAATTCAGATTATGCAAGTGAAAAAAATAGAAGAATGTGGAAGGAAGACACTTGTCAAAAAAGTAAAAATCTTTTTGGGAAAATTACATCTAAAGATCCAAAAGTATTTGCATTTTGACCCCTCCCTTCTACCTATAAATAAGAGCTCCCTCTCCCCCATTTTTCTTCACAAAAAAACGTGGCCCCTCTCCCCTCTTGAAGTGCTCTCACACACTCTCTTAAAGAAGCCTCTTCCAGTGAAAATTTTTAGTGGTCTCGACCTGGTCATTAGTCCAAGTAAGTTTTGGATCCCTCCCTCTTGAGAATTCCTTTAATTTCCAACAATTATTAGAGTAGTTAGAAGGAGGTTTTGTCTAGTTGGGCAGGCCTAGATGGTGAACTTAAGGGGGGTTCTATCCAACTATCTAGGCCAAAACAAGCCTTCCTAAGGGGCAATGCTGCCCAATTGTTTCAAATCAGGATAGCCTTTCCTAGGGAGAAGTACTGTCCGAATGTCCCAGACTAAGATAACATTTCCTAGGAGGAGGTGTTGTCCAATGGTCCTAGACTAAGATAGCATTTCCTAGGGAGGTGTTGTTCGACACTCCCAGACAGAAGTAAGAATTTTTAGGGGGAGGTCTACCCAACAATTGGAGATCTAGTGGCCACATCTAAATGAAGATGTTGCCCAACTATCTTGGTAAGGGCAATAAGGATAGGCTAGTAGCAGTGGATTCGAGCTGTACAGGGTGGACATCAGAGGGGTACCAGTAGGGATGGAATGATACAGGATGGGGAAGGACCCAGCCCAGGTAGTAGGGAACCAAGACCCAGGGGATACAGGAAAGGAAGAGTAGTAGTATACTGGTAAGGGGCATACGGTAACAGGATTTATTGTGGTTTGTATAGGTGTAACAGAAAGGCATATCAGTAATCTGCTAGCGCCAAAAATAGCGAAACATAGCTCGTACACCGTGCGAGAAGTATACGGTAGCAAGAATCTCTACCCTTAACTTGTATTGCTTTGTGTTGTCTGCTGTTTGTTGTATGATTGTATGTTGTGTTCTGATTATGTTAGCCTATGTGCATGAGAAGTATGACTCCCTGTTTATGCCTTGGCAGTTTGAGTTTGAGTTTGAGTTGAGTCACGTGCAGGCTCCTGATACACAATATGTACTAAGAGAGGGCACCAGAGGTAAAGTATGAGCAATGCATATAGCATTACATGGTTTTTTGCTATGATTATGCTACTGAGGTTTCACTAGAAACCTTACCCTCTCCACAATGTAGGTAAAAGTTCTAACAAAGGCGGTACAAGAGAATAGGCTTAGGCATAGAGTTATATTTGCTATTTCTTGGTATGTAATCATATACAATATGATCAATGTATTATATGGATTATGGTTTTGTCCCTCTATTAATGAGAAAAAGGTATTTCTCTATTATGTCTGTGTCAAAATTTTTAATTTCTCTATTTCGAAATACGAACACTTCAGTGGTTCCAAAAGCCACTATAAGGTATGGTAAAGGATGGAGAAAGGTCAAAAAGTAGGATGTTATACCTGTCAAAACTCAAGGGCCTAACACAACCTTGTAGAAAAAGAAAGTACACTATAAAAAATAGAAAATACAATAGGTGAAACATTAATTTTGCTGAATGACTTTATTCATCTCCAAAATAATAATGTATTGACATTACAAATAGCTGTGATATTAAAATATAGGATCATTAAAGAAAAATACTTCTAATACAATTTGACACATACGATTAAACAAGCCACAAACTTCTTCTTAATATTTTGGATCACAACGGGCTTAATACGTAAGAGAATATAGAGTTAAGGTACACCCAACAACTTGAAGTATTTTTCTTAGGGGCACTCAGTATCCCAAAATATTTTGTGGAGCATCCAGCACCCAAAGTAATTTTTAGGTGCATTAGTGCCCTAAAGTATTTTTTATAACATCTTTCTAAATACACCTACAAAATTATTAGGCTGAATGCACTTAAAAAACATACTTGAGGGTGAAAAAAATATAGTATGGTGTTAAACACACATAAAAAAAATTCTTTAGGATGCTGGATGCACCACAAAATACTTTAGGACACTAAGTGTCCCTAAATAATACTTTAAGGTGCTAGAGACACCTTAACCTAAGAATATATCCACACTCCCTAATTTAAAATAAATCAGAAAATATCTCTCATACGTATTGATATTATTCCCACCAGCCAACTCACTTAACAATAATAAAATGGAATAAATAAACACCCAATATTTTTGAACATCAGGTCCACGATCAACATTCACAGCTTCCACAGTTTCTCCATACCAAGTTGTTTACGGAAGCCTCAAATTTGCTACTACTCAAGCTTTTTGTAAACAGATTTGCAACTTGATTTTCTATTTTAACATGATCTAACTCAACCTATTATTTCAAAGCCTTTTCTATAATAAACTGATAATGAACCTTTACATGCTTTTCTTGAAACACCGAATTTTATGCCAAACATATTGTTGATAAATTATCACAATAATGGGAATTGATCCTTCTTTTTCTTGATGTAAGTATTCTAAAAGCTGTAAAAGCTAAGTGCTATATTGAGCTACCATGGCCACTATTTGGTACTCTACTTCTGTAGTTGATAAAGACACATTTGGTTGCCTCTTGCTACACCAATAAATTGCTCCAGAACCAAGCATAAATGCATACCCTATAGTGGGACGTCATGTATCACAATCCCCTGCATAGTTAGCATCACAATAGCCAACTAACTTAACATCTATGCCCTTCTTATACATTATACCATACCCAAGTATGCCCTTGACATATCGCAAAATCCTTCAAACTACTTCCAAGTGAGGCAGGCTTCTTAAAACCTTGCATATAATGATTCATTACACTTACTGCATGTGAGATGTTAGGTCTTGTGAGAGTTAAGTAGATTAAACTTCCCACTAACTGACAGTACATTATCGTATCTTTCAACTTTGCCCCTTCATGAGCATACATCTTTGCATTTGATTCCATGGGAGTTGAGATTGGCTTGCAATTAAGTATGCCAAACTTTTTCAACAAATCTTTGGAATATTTTCTTGGTGAAGAAATATTCCATCAACACAATGATCAAATTCCAAACCAAGAAACTGTTAAAGTTGCTCGAGTTCTTTCATCAAAAAATGGACTAACAAATTCTCTTTTGTTTGAAGAATTTCTTCTTCACAATCCCCAGTGAGAATTAAATCATCTACATATATTAACACAACTACTAGTTTGCTACCAACAATTTTGACAACAAACTAGAGTGAGATGATGCTATAGAATAACTACTGAGTCAGAAATTCAGATATTTTACCATACCTTGGTGTAGTGCTTGCTTTAGTCCATGGAGTGCCTTATGAAGTTTACATAAATACTCTAGATGATCTTGACTTTGTAAGCCCATTGGTTAACACATGTAGATATCCTAATCTAATTCTCCATGGAGAAGTGCATTATTTACGTCCATTTGCCATAAGTTCCAATTGTTGCTTGCTACAAGTGCAAGTAAGACTCAAATAGTTGTGAGCTTTACTAATGGGCTAAAAGTTTCATCATAGTCTTGACCATGTTGCTGAAAGAACCCACAAGCTACCAAACAAGCCTTATGTCTCTCAATAGACCCATATGAATTACACTTTATCTTGTAAATTGATTTGCATGAAAAAGGTTTGACATCTTTTGGCTTTAGAACTAGCTCCCATATATGATTTTGTTCTAATGCTTCAACTTCCACCTTCATAGCTTCAACCCATTTTGGATGATGTGATGCTTCTTCATATGTCTTAGGCTCTTTTACATTTGTATCTTCTATGATGGCAGCATTGTCATACTTGGGCTTTAGTTTTCTGACTCTTATTGACCTTTTAAGAGGAGTAGGTGTACCGGGATAATCTTCTACATTTGGTTGTTAGTGTACACCCATTTGCCAAGGACTTTAAGTCACATCTTCAATGCCTCTGGCCTTCATCAACTACATCTTCTAGATACAGACGAATATGAGAAGATTCTTGTAAGACTTCTTTATTAATAGGCTACCATGAAGATGCTTTATCAAACACCACATTTCGAGATGTATAACACTTTATAGTCATTAGGTCATAGCAACGCCAACCTTTCCTTTGACTTTAATGTCCTACAAAGATACATCTAACATCCATTTTGTCCATTTTACTATGTAATTGGTTAGGTACAAATACATAGCATACACAACCAAAAAATCAAAAATAATTTGCAGAAGGCTTCATGCTCCATAAAATTTCATAAGGGGAAAGAAAATTTAACCTTTATTAAGGAAGCCTATTGATCACATCTGTCGTTGTTCTCATTACTTCTACCCAAAACTACTCGGGGACATTTATTAGCATGCAACATACATTAACACACCTTTGCAAGATGTATGTTCTTCCTCTCTGCAACACCGTTTTGTTGCAGAGTACTAGAGCATGTGAATTGATGCCAAATCCTACACTCTTGAAGGAAATATAAGAACTCATCTTAGGTGTATTCTCCTCCATTGTCACTATGTAGATAGCATATTTGTTGCCAACTTCTGCTTTTGCTTCCTTTATGAATTCTTTAAACTTTGAAAAAGTTTCATACTTTTCTTTCATAGAATATACCCATACATACCTTGAAAAGTTATCAATAAAGGTCACCATGTACTTTAGTCCACTAATGGAAGCTTGTCTAATTGGCCCAAACACATAAGAGTATATTAACCCTAATGGTTTCTTCGCCTTGAATTTGGAATCTTCAAATGGCAATTAGTGCACTTTTCTATATTGACAACCTACACACACCATATCTGTTCTTACCTCAATTTAAGGCAGTCCCCTCAGCATTGACTTCTTCATCACCACATTTAGCTTAGAGAAGCTAACATGACTCAATCGTATATGCCATAGATCTACACTTTCATTTTTCCTTGCCCTATCTATATAGGTAGTTTCTACTTATAACACATATAGATTCTAATCTTTGTACTTTCATGACCGATTCTTCACAAATCTCAAGCTCACAATACACCTTCACATGTTGTACACCAAACAAGACAAAATGGCCAAAAGAAGTTAATTGTGCTACTGAAAGAAGATTCTTCTTCATACTTGGAACATGATAAACTTTGTTAAAGCGGCACCTCTTCATTATTGGATTTAGGAGATACTATTGTACTACCAACATGGACTATTGGTAATTTTGAATTATTTGTTGTCACCACCATGTGACGTCCTTGTTAATATGAAATATTTTTAACCATTTCCATATCACCTGTCATGTGATTTGAACAACCTAAGTCAACAATCATAGTTAGTTTGATTAGATATTGTGGCAGTAGAAGCATAGTCATTCTTTTCAACAATAAATAATACCTCAACATCCTATTCCTCCTTGACCGTGGAAGTTGTAGTGTTACTCTCTACACCCTTTTTCTTTGACTCGAAATCGCTTGCCATATGTCCCTTCTTATTTTAATTAAAGCACTTCCCATCAAACTTCTTCCCTTGACTTTGGCTCTTTGAGTTGCCTCCTTAATGAGTATGATGTTCACCTTGGGGATCACTTGCACCATGTTGCTTAGGATTCCATTTTCCTTTGTTGGCAAATAGTGCTTCATCTTGACTCATTAATGACGCTCCTCCTACTTACTTGGCTAAAGCTTCTTAACTAGCAAGCAAATTTTCAAATTCCATAAGTGATGGCTAAACCTGACACCCTTGTCCAACAGTAGTAAAGCCTCTATATATATTTAGACTTCAAACTATGGATGATGATTCATCTCATTCTCTTCTCTCCAGTTGGGGCTTATGGATATAACTTTGATATTTTGTGACACAATATCTTCACTTTACTGAAGTATTGTACAATCATCATGTCACTTTGTGCTATTGAGAGTAAATCACTCTCTAAATAGTTAGAGCTAAGTGTCATTCTTCTTTGAAAATAGCTTGGCAAATGTATCTCAGGGTTGCTTAGGGGTTGCATGTAGCATCTCAAATGTGCTCAAGCACATCTTCCTCAACTATCATTTTCAAGGCAAATATTGCCTTCCTTGCTTTAATCTTCCACTTTCGTAGTGTACCATTGCCATCTTCAACGTCTGGTGGCACTGCTTCACTACCATTGAGAACCTCCCATAGATCTTGTCCTTCCATGTATGACATTATGCAAGTCAACCATGGTTTGTAGTTGTTGTTTTTGAGGTTTTTTAGTCCACCGATAACTTGAAGTCATGTCATTGCTCACAACTAAAGAAAACTTTAGAGAGGTACAAAATATGGTTTCTCAATTTTAACTTGACTTTGATACAAATTGTAGAAAAAGAAAATACAATATGAAATATAGAAAATACAACAAGTGAAAATATTAATTCTACTAAACGACTTTGTTCATCACCAAAATAATAAATATAGACATTACAAATAAATGTGATCCTAAAATATATGATCATTAAGAAAAACAAAATACTTTTAATAAAATTTGACACATATGACTAGGTTAAACAAGCCACAAACTTCTTCCTAATATTGTGAATCACCATGGACTTAATAAATAACAGAATATATCAACACTCCCTAATTTAAAATAAATAAGAAAATATTTCTCATACCTCCTAATATTATTCCCACTAATCAACTCACTTAATAATAATAAAATGGAATAAATAAACACCCAATATTTTAGAATACCAGGTTAATGATTAGTATCAGAAAAGTTGGGATTGTAATCTTTCTTGTTTTTTTTTTCATTTTATCTTTAACAAACCCCCTCCTTTACCTAGACTTGGGATAGCTAAAAAACGTAGACAGAGTTATCTGTGATTGAAAAATACTTAATAATGTGAAAAATAAGTTTTATTGTACTAATATAAGACCAGCAATACACATGGTAGTGAATGTTGGGCTTTATAGGACAACATAAATATAAACTGTGGTAGTGAAAATGAGGATGCTAAAATAAAATGTGATCATACAATATAAGATAAAATGTGTAACGATAATGCACACAAATGAGATAGAGTAGCATCTATGATGATCTAATGGTTGAAAATCATTTGAGGTATTTTGGACAAATTCAAAGAAGGGCTATTATGTTAGTGAGGAGGGTTGACCAAGTAGTATGAAGTCCACTAAAAAGAGGTAGAAAAAGACAAATGCGAACACTCAATGAGGTTATTAAACTAGATCGTTTGCTTAATAATCCATCCAAAGATATATTTTTCTATAGAGTACAATGACATAATGCAATCCATGTAGCTGAGCCTATGTAGTGAAGTAAGTCTTTTGTTTTTGTTGTATACTTTTAGCATTTTGTCCTTCTTAAGAATTATAATTTTTAAGATCTTCTATAACAAAATATAACTCTCACTAGATTCTTCATTCTAATTTTCTCAACACTATTATATAAAATATTAATATTAATGATTGTACATACTAATAAAATGTTAGTACAACATATAAAGGACTATGAGTAGATAGAACACTAAGACAACCTCACATATTGTACACCATCTTATAGGAAAGTACAAAAGACTAAACATGAAAACTTCAAATACTTATACCACAACTATTTTAACTTTTGAATTAAAGACCATCATAAAGCATGAGCACTTCACACTAGCCATGACCCTACCACCATGAATGATGCTGCATAGAAAGCCATCAAAATATTGCTGCTATTGACCACTAAGGCTAGGATGTAGGCACCCCTTGAGTTATTGAAGAAATCTTTAGAATAACAAACTAGAGATTAAAAGCTTGGCAATAAAGCCAATGAGATATCTCCCCAACTGTCGTGGAAGAGAACCAAAGGAAATGCAATAACGTTAACATGCAAGAGATTAAACATTATGACTAACAAAAAATTAAGAGTAAAGATGTAAAGGGATATTGTGGATGATTTTCCAATCCTGAGGATCACTATCATATCACCTAAACAATAGTAGCCCTTTAAAGTTTCATTGAATCTTTCAACTAGTGGATTTATTATTATTATTTTTTTGTAGGAGAAACTACCACAACCTAAGATGTACAACACATAAGCAACATCAATCATGATAGAGCCACCAATATTCAGTGGAATCAAACTCTTGATAACAAGTTCCTCCAAGATAACATTTATTTCCCTAATCTTATGTTCTTCCTCCCAAAGTTGAGTTGGTTCCTCTAACAACTAAGCCTTAATGGAAAAGCAGGTAATACCAAAAGCATATGCCTCTTTTGAAGAAAGTTTTTCCCTTTGTAAGCATATGCCTAAACCCTAAACCTTAAAAGAAGGCAGAAAGAGGATGGTAGATATAGGATATTGATTAATCTACTGACTCAAAACAAAACACTATATAGACTCTGATACGTTACACAACAAAATGTCTAATAATGGAAGGAAAAGAGTTATATTGGAGACAATATAAGGAAGTCTTCGTCGTTGATAAAGAGCTTAGTCGCTTCACTCTTATAAAAAATACTAAGCTAATTACTATAGTATAGTGATTAACCTAGGTCAATTTCCACAAGGAGCCAAATGCAATCTAATTTTCCCTAAAGCAATCTAAAATGGACTCTTTTAACTTAGCAATTAATGACGTGACCAAGGATGGTGTGTGCATCATGAAAATGAACTTCCTAAACCTATTTCTAACAAGCTAGTAAATTCTAACAAGAATCAAGTTCAGAAACCAAACAAGTAGTACCTAGTGAACAAAAATTCAGTGGTGATTATTAGTCCCCTAGAGATCTTTGGATATTCCTTGCTCTCATAAAGATTTAATTAGTTAGCTACTTGAAATTATAGACAAATGAACTAACAACTAGTTAGTTTTAATACCATAAACCACACAACTAGCATGGAATATGGTTTACCTCTTGAATTCCAAGAAATTGAAAATATCAAATGGATTAAACACATTTCATATGCTTTCTATCATCTGAACCAATTCAGAGCTTAAATATTAAAGGACAAATCAACTATATTAACCATTATATATTCAAGCAACTAAATTCAAAATGTAAATGCCTAATCATCAATCAACCAAAAAATCACAAAAGTAATCCAGATGATACTCAATTCCCTAACTCCCGATAGTTTGTCACTTACAAAACACTAATGCTCATCATACTCAGTTGACACAACTCATGCCAATCAATTACAATGGATATCAGAAT
This sequence comes from Acacia concinna, assembly GCA_037177275.1. Lineage (NCBI taxonomy): Eukaryota > Viridiplantae > Streptophyta > Magnoliopsida > Fabales > Fabaceae > Acacia > Acacia concinna. Next base: position 23,456,994 of record JBAGKO010000015.1, read on the forward strand.
CAATAGGAGAAATCAAAGTAAATAGCTACTCACGATTACAATGTCGAAGCTCAAATCCATCGCGACCTCTAGGAAATTATCGAAAACTGCTTACACATGGGATTGAGAGACATGGAAGTCTTCATCTCTATGGAATTAAGCTCGGATAACTATGATTAACTACTAGAATTCCACTGGAAGTACTCTGGAAGATCTGAAATCCAGAGATTAATCGGAGTGATAAGAAACCCAAGAGCCAAAAATATAGGAAATACAAAGAAGAAGAAATGTGAGAAGCTTCATCGTCGTGGGTGAGAGTGATGGCCGAAGAGTGGTCGATGGGTGAATGAGTGAATGGCCGAAAGTGATGAATGGTGTGTTGATTCTAGATCACGTCTTCTGTTCCTTTCTTCCTCCTCAGGTTGGGTCACCAGTTGGGTCATGGGTTCTAGATCTTGGGTCTTAGGGCTCCAATTTGATGTGGGTATTTAACTTTTCCTCTTCACAAATTAGTCCATCTAGCCTTCAATTCTCATCTTGCATTTTTGTCCTCCTTTAATTCATTTCTTCCAAATTTTCCTTCAAGAAAAAATGCACAAAATGTAATACCAAATATTCTAAATTAAATGCTAAGAACTAATGACAATTATGCACATTTTAAGCCAAAACTCATGTTCTCCATATTATTCCACACAACTCCAATTGACTCATTTTAATGCATTTAAAGTACAATTTAATCCATAAAAGCCCTTTAAATTACATGGAATTACATGGTAAAAATATGGGTTATCAGTCGCACTTTCCTTAAGTCTAATAAGTTGCACAGGACCTTCATATTCTTTTTAGGACTTCTTGAACCATAAAATGACTCGATGAAAAATAAATCCTCTCAAATTATGAGGCATAGCAATAAGACAGTATCAAACTTTCCATATACTTTCTATTTAAATTTTTCAATACTTCTCCATTAGTTGTCTTTATTATATCATCGAAGATATTGTGGATCACTCATAAGAGCCAAAAAAACTAATGGATATTTGATGTGCGTGTGAACACAAGGAAGGAAAAAAGCAGATAATTTTAAGTAATAAAAAAGAAAAACATTAATAAATTGTATGATATGTCATATAAATGTGGACACCAAGTGTAATATCCCAGATTTTTAAGGAATTAATTGCAGCATAATGAATTGAAATAGTTATGGAAATTATACATTTTTTTGTCATATGGAAATTATACAGTTGAATTGCCCAAAAATAAATCATTGGTCAAAATTTTGATTTTGGGCAAGATTTTTTTTTGGACAAAATTAACTATCTAAAGATTAGTCAAAGGCCTATAGATGATTGAGAAATCATTATGTAATCTTATTTTGGGATTTAGAAAATCATTGTGAGGTTGAATTTTCCAAAAAGTGGCCTGATATGACACGATATTTACATGGTTTTTAAGGATGTTTTATAACTTAAATGCATACTTTTATCTATATTTTGCATGGTAATTATAGCTTTTAGATTTCATGGATTATACTTTGCATTATGCTGAAATAAGGATAAAAATGTGATTATTTTATCTATTCTATATAATTCTTCACTTGCCTTGG
>JBAGKO010000015.1:23460102-23474440 GCA_037177275.1 Acacia concinna
CATATTTCTCAACGTGTATGGAATGAAAATGTGAGTACGATGACTTGACTACAACTGTTAATTACTAACAAATGTCACTGACTCTGTCCACTTGTTAATTAAAGCTAAACAGGATTCTTCAGACTCAGCGTGCCTTGTGTTCTACTGAAATGGCTGCCTCGCCACCTCAAATAATTGAGTACCTAAGACAAGTAGGCTTTTATGGAGTTGCATGACTACTGCCATTCGATTACGATCGGTGTTTAGTCTCCACCCTAGTTGAACGGTGGTGCCCCAAAATACATACCTTTCACACCACTTGCGGAGAGTGTACTATAACCCTACAAGATGTATTCATTCAATTGGGTCTTCCGTGCGAAGGGATGAATGTTGTTGGGAGTACCAACCTAAATTGGTTTGCTCTTTGCCAGTTGCTACTAGGTATTACACCACCTGCAGATAAAGTACGTGGCCAGAGACTAAAACTAAGTTGGTTGCAATAGTACTTCTAGGAGCTACCACCTGATGCCACTGATGAACATGTGCAACAATTTACGCGAGTCTATATACTTAGATTGATAGGTGGATTCCTGATGTCAGATAGATTAGGAAATCTTGTGTACTTAATGTACCTTCAGCTCCTTACGAATTTCAAAGAAGCTGGAAAATACAGTTGGGAATTGGCGGTGTTGGCCAACCTTTACAGGGAGTTGTGTAATGCTACTAACCTTGCGAATATAAATATTGGAGGGTGCTTGTCATTAGTACATATGTGGGCTTGGGATCGCTTCCCTAGGATAGCACCACAACGGCCTCCATATCCAGACCCGCAAGCACATACATATAATCTGTTACCTCCGTTGGGATTCAGGTATTGTAAACTTCACCTACAAAATGTCTCATTCGTACATAATTAAATTTATAGAAAATCTAATGTTACTTTCTCTAATTACAGGTGGCAACGTGTGAGACACAGTTCTCGTTCAGTTGAACAGGCTTTGCTCCGATACAGGAGTTTCTTTGACAAAATGGCAGGTGATGAAATCATTTGGCAGCCATACCAACATACTGAGGCTCAACAATTTATTTCAGATTATTGCTTTCAAACATCATAAATATGACTTGCCTCTGTTCCTTTTATATGTTTCTTTATTGTAGAGTTGCATCATCTGGATCGTGTGCTACGCTAGTTTGGTAGGCAACAATCAATTTCACGCCCACCTGTTTGCCTACAGAATGTTCACTCACTAGAATTATGGGGCATAACGAAGACAAACTGGCTGGACTATCACGGAGACTACATTAATTTATGGCATGGTTGGTCACATACTATTGCTTTTTCTCTAGTGGCACACGATAACCTTTAAAGGAATTCGGAGTACATGAGATGGTACTGGCGACATACAAGACATGCTTTTTCCTTTACTGGTTACACGGTTAGTTCTTCTTTTCGTGTGTATCAAGACATGCTTTTTCCTTCACAATAACTATATTATAACCCTGTATGCTATTATTTATCTCAGGCGTACATAGTAAAACGGCTATTCAGGAGTAGTCAATGAGCGTGACATATGCCCCAGTTCTAACTATATTGAAGTTCGGAATCAAGTTGCTGAAGATCAACGCAACATCATGCTTGCGCTCAGACAGCAGCGATTTAACATTACTTCTGAACCTGCTCCTTCAGCAAGTGAGCTGCCTCGGCCACACATTGCTCATGAAAGGCCAAGCAGGCGGCGTCGCGGCTACTTGTTCACCCAGCCTCCGATTGTAGCTGAAAATGTTACAACCCCACCACGAGGTCCAGATTTCACGCAACCTTATTACGGTTACCTCCATCGTATTCCCATATCCAAACCCCTTCGGCCCCACCTCATCCACTGCAACCACAGTCGTTCTCATCTGCACTGGATGACTATACATTATTCTCGTCTGCATATAACACTCCTTCAACTTTTGACCGTGGAGGGCCATCAGATCCATCCTTTGTCACACTTAGACAATCAATTAGTCTAAATGCATCTTAATCCAAATGCATCATCATCAACTATACAAACAACTGAACCGATTCAGTCTGACCAAGTTGATGCAGGACAACAACAATAGTAGCCACGGCGACAACAGACAAGAACTCGGTGTGGCACGGGCAGTCATTACTTTTAGGGTTTTTTTATTTTATTTAAGTTTTTTGTTTTAACTTAGTCATAATCATTTGTTTATTCTTATGTAATTTTCCTAACTTAATCATGCTCATTTGTTTATTGTTATGTAATTAATTAATTATGTTATGCAAGGGCAGAAGTCGTGCTTGACTCACTGAAAAATGTTAATATAATTTGAATGGAGAATCGCAAATGTTGACATCAACTTGAAACTTTATTATGGTTTTAATTATTTTCCTATTTACACATAATTTAAATATAAGAAAATGTCATTATTTTAACTTTATTTAGTATTTTCCATTATTGAAGTTAAGATCGTTAACTTAAAAGGATTAAAAACACACTTTTTAAAGGTAAATGACTAAAAGAGGATCTCTACTAAATTTAAAGGACTAAAAGTATATTTTAACCTTTCTAAAACATTATAGTTATCTTCTTTAAATTATGTGTAAATAAGAAAATAATTAAACTTCGATTTGAGTTGATATGAGAAATAAATCATGACTTAGCTCATTGCCCTTTCTCTCTCTCTTCATCACTTTCCTTTTTCACTTCTTCATCACTCTAAGCGTACAGAAATCTAAGTTTTGATATGAGTTCTGTAGTGAAGAAGTGGGGACTTCTTCAGTGAAGAAGTCGTGCTTGTCAAGCACGATTTGTGCCCTAACATGTTAGTGCATAAGTCGTGCTTACTAAGCACGACTTCTACTAATTCATATCCCAAGTTTTACTTTTTCAACACAAGTTGTTCTTAGGATGCACGATTTGAGAAAATCGTTCACACTAACCACGATTTATGGTGTTATATATCGCTAATTACTTTTTTTCTATTGTATTTCGTTAATAACATTTACTGTTCATCATATTTAATTAAAAAAGTCATAAAATACATAAGACAGAGATATGGGAAGAAACTTGACATAAGATGAAACAAGAAAGGCCAAGTTGTGCATTCCGACAACTTCATTAGCTACCTCAGGTATGTGACCAAATAACCCACCCCCAATATGAAGAATGATGTGGGGATTGCTATTTCAGTAATATCTACACTTAGCTTAATGATTTGGTTATCCTCTATCACTTTTCTTGTTCATTACTAACAATTTTGCTTTGCCTTTTGATTTGTGGTATGCCTTCACAATAGGTGAGGAAAAAGAGAAATTTATGTTTGGGAAGTGTGGGAAGATCATATGCTCCTTCTGTTAGTTTTTAAACAAGAAGTATTTAGTGGATCTCGACTTTGTTGATGCCTCAGTGGTTCTAACCTTGATTAGGGACGTTATCAAACCATAACAGTAGGCTGAGTTTATCAAGGTATGACATACTTCGGCAATTAGGGTAAGCCATCCTCTTATGGTTTACAAGTTTATGTTATAAGAGAATTAATTACCACAATTATAATAACTTCTTTGTTGTTTCTTTCCACAAGCACTAAGCACGATAAATCGTGAGAGGGTGAAGAAAAATGATTACCCCTACCAAGGAGGTCACAAGGGGTATGTTAACATCGAGCAGGAGATGTTTGAGTAAGGGGTTCTACTTCAAATTTGACCATCCTCCATTCAGAGTCGTGGGTTGTTACATGGCAAGACAAAAAAGTAAAAATTGGCAATCCTCACGTGAGAGAGGTTGCCACAAAATTGGTAAGTTATGTGGAGAGGTGAGGGACCTTACAAATATTTTCATCACAAAGGAACCAAATAATAGGAACAATATTTTCTTAGCACCGTACTGCCAGAGGTAACTACCTACATACAATTTTTTTCTTCATATATATGCATTATGCTATCTTATTTGTGTTTTTTAATTTCTTCATATATATGCAAGAGTCATTGAATGCTTATTGTGTTGAATCCCTTCAAGCAAAGGATTTGGTGCTTTGATTTGCTACACGAGAACCCAAAGTATCAACCACAGATGGTCAAGGTGTTTAATAAATAAGGTCATCATATCACTAGCTAGTAACATACATTTCTTTAATTTAGTTTATATATTGTAATAATAGTTCGTTAACAATTTCTTATTGCAACTATATTTATAGATATATGTCAAGGTACTATAAAAAAAGGATAAAGTAGCGAATCTATCATGGCACTTCTTGAAGAAGTGTCACAACTTGTGTCTTTTTTTTTTTACTAAAGATTCTATGGCGCTTCTTAAAACAAATGCTATAGCTAATACACAACATTACATGGCACTTATTTAAAGAAGCACCACATGAAGTAGAAACTAATTTTTTTAAGTTAAAAAAAAAAAGCAACTATGGCATTTATTCAATTAAGTGCCACATTAAATTATTTGTTTTAGCAAATTTATTTGAATTAATTGTATGTAAAATAAAACAAATAGCTATTTATTAAAATAAAAGAGCAAGAGTTACATTTCAAATAATTTCGGAAAAATTTTATCAATTAATTAAATTGCAGCATATTTAATTCAATACTTATATTTTAATTGAACAAATTAATTAAAACTAGTTTTTATTGATTTTTTAAAAATTGCAAGGGGGCCTATAGGATGAGCATCCCCCCCCCCCCAAAAGATGGTAAAAAGTGGGGGGAAATAGTCACGAGGAACTTAGGGGAAAACCCCTAGCTCGTCATGGGGCCCCCTCAGAGAAGCCCCAAGGGGGCCCACATGCCCAGTTTAACAACTAGGCATTGGCCTAGAGAGCGCCACATTAAACCCCTCGATGGGAGAACTCCCATCAAGGATGGGTCCCACGTGCCCAACTTTGTAGTCAGACATTGGGCTATTGTGTTGCTCTCTTAGGAGAACGCCACAATAGGCCCCTAGGTGGGAGTACTCCCACTGAAGGTGGGGCTCATGTGCCTAACTTTTACAGTTGGGCACATGGCCTAACGTAGTGCTCTCCTGTTAGGCTATATTGTTGGTGAGCACTACGCAAGGTCCCCCCCCCCACAAAAAAAAATCCCCCTCCCCACTTTATTTTTCATATCCTCCTCTTCTAACTCTTCTTTCCTCTCAGTCTTTCCCTCTATATTTTAAATTTTTCTCTTAAATCCTTCATAGTTAAAGCTTTACATTCTTTATTTTTTTGCTTCCACTTGGTCTCACTTGCTTCTACTTTTAAAACAACTTCATTCTTTTACTCATCTCTTGGTCCCAACTAAGGTATGCACACGCGTTATCTCCCTTCTTTATTTTTTTCTTTGTCTTTTTTTTCATGTTGATCCCACTCACTCATGTCCCATAAAATAAACTTTGGATATGTAATCTTCTTGTCTGTTACATAACTTATTGTTCGAAGTGTACTTGACTTCTTAACACTAAAGCTACATTTTCATAGATGTACATCTTGAACGTCCTGTGAACTTTTATTAGTTTCTATTTTTTTCTGATTATTTAGTAACATCTAGGCAAAAAAAGGGACTAATGCCATATAATATTTTACCTTTTTATTTTCTTTTGGGAACAATAATATGCCATCAGTTTCACTTCACCATTTACATAGGCCTTTTTTAAAATGATGTAATATAATGCCTGAAACTTATAGACAAAAATAAATATTATTTAGCATATGTAATATTTATATAATACCAAAAAATGTACTATATGTAAGGTAAAAAATGTACTAAAAAAATAGTAGATCAAATGTTTTTTTCAAGTTATACAATTTTTTAGGAATAGAATTTTGAAAATATTTACTAAAAAGAATGGCAATATAATATAGGGAAAATCCCAATAAAAGACAGGTGAAATAGGAAAATTCTAATTCAAAGCAGCGAAATTGAAAAATCCCAAATTAGACTTTTTGTATTTTTTTTATTGTGTAATTACGAAAATACCATTGGATTTTTAATGATATGAGTATCTTAATTCACAATAAGAATATATCAGTTAACAACAACATAAACACTTAGGTACTAGGTATTTACACTCTGAATTGTTTGTGTTGTTGTTAATTGAGATATTCCTATTGTGAATTACGATACCCGTGTTGTTAAAAATACAATGGCATTTTCATAATTACAAAAAAAAGTATAAAAAGATTGATTTGAGATTTCCCAATTTCGTTGCTTTGAACTGGAATTTCCCTATTTCCCTTTTTTTTTGGATTTTCCCTATAATATAGCTATTGTACAAAATAGCATCGAAATATTAATGCCTTTTCTATTGCCTAAAATGCTAATGTATTTAATTAATAAATAGAAGTGAATAATTCTTAATGCATTCTTTTAATAAAATCTACTTTTAACTATGTAGTGCATATGGTAGGGTTTTAAAATGCCAATGAAACACAATATTAAGAATTTATTAAAACTTAGTTTACTTCTAATAAAATCTAATTTTAACTAGTAGCATAAGTAAAATAATTATTTGTTTAATTTGTTGTCTTGTAATGCTTTCTAATTTAGCATGGTAAATATGTTAGGTTGGTTAATAACTTTTACATTAATAATTTTCTTTATAGTCAGTATTTTATTTTTCTCAAAATATTTTTTAACAATTAGTTGTATGTTTTTATGCCATAGTTACTAGCTCTTATATATCAGTTAAACAATTGTTATTCAAGCTAAGTGTGTAGATGGATAGAAAATTGATGTCATCTAATCGATGCTCAAAGGAATACATAGATGGGGTGAAAGAGTTTATTAAATTTGTAGTAGAGCATACAAAAGATCCCAATGAAATCATGTGTCCTTGTCTAGTTTGTTGTTTTAGAAAGAGGATTAGTCCACTTGATTTTCTTGATCATTTAGCCTCTCATGGAATTGATCATACATACACATGATGGACAAGGCATGGTGAGACGTATGATGTATGTAAGGATTGGGTTTATAGCACAAGTAGAGCTTTAAATGAGTTTGACCCATTCATGGGTGATAATGACAATAGTGTTGAAGAAATGCTAAATACAGTCAAAGGGGAGCTTGATTACTATCCTAAAGAATTTGAGAAGTTGAAAGGTGATGCAGAAAAACCATTATATACCAGTTGTACAAAATACATAAGATTGCTATCAATGCTGAAATTGTGCAACTTTAAAGCACGTTATAGATTGAGTGATTATAGTTTTATGGCTCTACTTGACCTTTTGTAAGATATGTTTCTAAAAGAAAATGAACTTCCTACTAAGACATACAAGGCAAAGTGGATACTTTGCTCTACAACTAGCATGGATTATGAGATGATACATGCATAACCTAACAACTGCATATTATTTCGAAATTAGTATACAATGTTAGAAAAGTGCCCTAAATGCAATGTTGCTCAGTATTGGAATAACAAAGGCAAAAGTCCTTTGAAGGACTTGTGGTATTTTCCCATTATCCTAAGATTTAAGTGATTATATAGTAATGCAGAGATTGCTTAGCAGTTGAGATGGTGTACAGATGAAAGTATTAAAGGCACGAAGCTTAGGCACCTTGCAGATGCTCCTCAATTGAAAAACATAGATCATGAGTACCCTAACTTTGTGGATGAAGCAAGGAACCTATGTCTCGCACTGTCAAATGATGGGATCAACCTGTATGGAGTTTAAAGCAGTACACACAATATGTGGCCGATGATATTGAGGGTTTATAACCTTCCCCCACACCTAATCATGAAACGTAAGTTTATGATGCTATCAATATTAATTTCTGGGCCAAGGCAACCTAAGAATCATATAGATATATACTTGGCTCCTTTAATTGATGACTTAAAGCTTCATTGGAAAGAAGGGGTCACTATGTATGATGGGTATAAGGAAAAAATTTTTGCATTGAAAGCCATGTTGTTTGTCACAATTAATGATTTTCTTGCTTATGGTAATTTGTTTGTATACAAATTCAAAGGATATTGTTCGTGCCCTATATGTGGAGATGACACTCATTCAGTGCAATTAGACCATTGTAAGAAAAATGTCTACATGAGACATCAAAGATTCTTACCAAGAAAGCATCGTTGGAGGAAGTGGAAAAATGCTTTCAATGCCGACTTAGAAGAAGGTGCCCCACCTAGCTTGAAAAGGTGCAAGACTTGGATATCAATTATGGAAAGCCTTTTGTGAAAGTGATTGGTACAGTTGGTTGGAGGAAAAAGTCTATTTTCTTTAAACTTCCATATTGGAAGTCCTTGTATGTAAGGCATTTTCTTGATATGATGCATATAGAGAAAACTATATGTAATAGCCCAAGTAGCATGCTACTTAATGTATAAGGGAAAAGTAAGGATATTGTCAATGAGAGGTTGGATTTGGTGACCTTGGGAATAAGAGAAGAGTTGGCACATGTTGATAAAGGGCACTGTACTTATCTACCTCCAGTGGCTTCCACTTTGTCAAAGAAAGAGCAAAGATTGTTTTGTGAGTTTCTGCAGGGAATAAAAATTCCAGAGGGCTACTCTTCAAATATAAAGAACCTTGTTTCAATGAAAGAGTTGAAGTTAAAGAACTTTAAATCTCATGATTGTCATGTTCTCTTGCAGAATTTCTTACCCATTAGACTATGGTCTATTTTACCTAAAAAAGTAAGAAACTCCATCACTAAACTTTGCATGTTTTTCAAGTTGATTTGCAGTAAAGTAAATGATTCACCAAAGCTACGTGATTCACAAAGGCTCATTGTTTCTATTCTATGTGAACTTGAAATGTTTTTACACCTTCATTTTTTGACATTATGGTCCATCTAACCATACACTTGGTGAAAGAATTCCAAACGTCCAGTCCAGTATACTTGAGGTGGATGTACCCGAATGAGTGATTTATAAAAATATTAAAAGGCATGTGAAAAATAGATATCAACTGGAGGGTTCTGTTGCTAAACAATATATGGTTGAGGAAGCAAGTGATTTCTGTGCTAATTTTCTATCAAATGTTGACCCTGTAGGGATCCCTAAGTCTCATCATGATGGGAGAACATCAGGGAAAGGAACGAGTAGGAAGGATTTAATAATAGCATTGTTGACTGAGTTAGAGCAATCTCACTTGTATGTGTTACATAACATTGAAGAGGTGGAACTGTATGTTGATGAATACAAGGACACTCTTCAAGATGTGTTTGGTGATAGGAGTGAAAATTTTATAACAAAAGAACACAATCAAAATTTTTCAAATTGGTTAAAAAGACACATTAATGATAAGATGGAAATGAATTCTGATTCAATTTCTAAAAAGTTGAAATATCTATCAAAGGGACCGAGTTTAAATGTGTTATCTTGTAATGGGTATGCAATCAATAGTTACACATTCTATACATAAGACTATGATACACAAAGCATGATGCAGAACACTAGGGTAACATTAGTTGTTGATTCTTGACATAAATTCATTGCAAAAGATGTACATCTTATATATGCATTAATGTCATTCTTTGGTGTCATTGAACACATATAGGAGTTAGATTAGTCTGTGTTAAGAATCTTTGTCTTCAAATGTAAGTGGGTCAACAACAACAGTGGATTGCAGACAAATGAATAAAATTTGGTATAAAGATTATCCTTTTATTTTAGCATCACAAGTAGAACAAGTGTTTTTCGTTCCAAATCCTGCTAAGAAGAATTGGCTTTTTTGTGCTCCCTTCTAACAAGAACAATCAAGAACAAGTTAATGATTATTTAAATATTGTCGATGACAATCCTTCCTTTGACATGTTGGGGTCAAAACATATTGGTGTAGATGGAGATGAAGATGAACCTTTCTACATGAGATATGATCATGAAGAGGGGACTTGGGTCAATCTATTAATGCCTAGTACTAGGGGAAGAATGAAAAAAAGTTTAAAGAGGAAGAGATCAAATAATGAGTGACTTCACTTGTTTACTTCTATGTTTAAGATATATTCATTATTATCAATTAATTTTTTTATTAACATGATTGTCACTGTAAAGTAATGTTTAACTTCTATAAAATTGTAGGTTACTACATAATGGATCCAATAGAGCTATATAATATTCAACATGATTATGGAAGTGATAAAGATGAGCCACAAACGTGGATGCCAATAGACAAATATTTGTACAACATGAATCCCGTGGCAGGAATATTATGAGAAAGTTGATCAAATGAAGAAGTTATGGGATTTAGCATGAACTCTAGTGGAATGATTTTGGAAATCCATATGGACCAAACAGTACTTTAGTCAGCAATTTCATTGGCATTATAGTCCAAACAAAAGTCCTTATTACAGTTCAAGATTGGAGACATGTGAAAGAATCTGATCAGGATGCCATATGGACTAAAGTACATGTGAGACATTAATTACTATATCATTGTGGTTTTTTTTTCATACTTTTACAATCTAACATATACAGTCTTGTTTTATTATCGATGGTAAAGGAAAGAAGGATTATGTGATGAGAAAAGCTGGCAAAATTTTGAGAAGATGATGATAATAATATAATTCCTACACTGCTAGACATTTACGAAGGAGTCATCACTTAAGAACAATGGAACAAGTTTGTCAAAACACACATGGCACCCAAATTCTAGGTTTTATAATATTAGCCTTTACGGACTACTTGTTAATTATTTCTAAATATTTATGTTTAATAATATTAATCCTTTGGAAGTAAATAGCAATTAAGTAGGAAGAATCAGGCAAATGCCACAAATATGTCATACAAATACGTGAAAGGAGCAGTATCATACGGCAACTTAGAGCACCAACTGGTAAGAACTAATTGATATTTCATATGTGTCTAATTTGTATGATTAAATTTTTAACGTCATCTAATTTTGATCTATAGATACAACAATCCAATTCTGAGAGTACACAGGTGCCAATACATTATTTGTGGGTGGCTGAGGTCACAAACAAAAAAGGGGGATTGTTATTAAAGAAGTTAGAAGGTGGCAAAGTTTTGTGTAAGTATCAGATTATGCAATTAAGAATTAACTTTACTTAATTTTTTTCTATTTTATGTTTGCTAATATTATTGTAATTTTGTATAGTGGACATTGACCCAAGAGACACCAAAGATGTCAAAATACATGTGTCACAACGATTTGTGCAGTAGAGCACTACCATTACCTAAGTATAACAATCTAATTTGAGGTACTATATTTGGAGTGACACAAACAAAATACTTCAAACGACAAAATCGCTCCACCCATACTGAGGTAAGGTAGTTGAGGGAAGAGGTAGATTGGTTCAAGAGCTCCATCCAAGAATAGTTTCAACAACAAAGTCGTATCAATGAAATGGTGAGGAGCCAGATTGAAATTCTAGTGCATCTAGGCCAAATTAGAGTGCCCCAAGATGTGAGAGCTCAAGTGTGAAGGATAGCTATACTTCTTTTTCTAAAGTGTCTATCCCTTTGGTAATTAATTTCACTATGTTTAACATTTTGTTACATTATAGATTTGTGGTTTTTTTACCCTAATGTAGTAACTCTATTTTTTGTAGGGCGAATCTACATGTAAGCTCTACGTGGATCAACCCTTTAAGAATGCAGTTGCTTTCAGGGTTGTGTTCAACAATAATAATGATATGTTACACAATTCTCCCTTACCACATAACACACTTAGAGTAAGGATTGATTTTTGCACTAACAAAGATGTGTTCCTGCCCATCCCTTCTTTGGATGAAGAAGTTATAGTTAGAGATGTTGCCGAGGGATATGTTGCATGGCCAACACATCTAATAGAGCCATGTCAAAAGATACTTATATTACAATTGCTTATGCTTTTTCTATGTAATTTCACCTAAAGTTACATGATTCAATGTCATCATTTTTGTAAGGTTCTCATTCTAAAGGGAAACAAGTTCAGGAGTAAGAGAAAATTTCAAAGTATTCCACGACTGCACTAGATGACCAAATAGCCCATGCCTCTACTAATGGCCAGAGAAGCTGCAATCAAATAATCTCCTATCCTGAGAAACTCCACAATATTACACATATTATGCTGGGAGGAGGATCATCACCAAAAATAAATTTTGATTGGTGCATATATAATCAAGATGACTTGGAAGAATATGTCATGAAGGAGGTTATGAGAGATATACTCGATCATGGATGGCTTTCTGCAACGATTATAAAAATTTGGATTAGGTACATACCTTATCATCACTATCAGTCACTATTTATTCATGTTTATCAATTCATTTATTGGTTTTAATCAAATTGTATGTTTTCTATAAAGGCACCTTTACCATAACATCATGGCGGACAATTATAAGTTTCGTTTCACATTTGTCAACCCATTTGACATTGGCCAACAAAGGGAAGAATAGATTTGGACCAACAATCAAATGAGGTGAGGCAATACTTCACAAAGAGAGCAACTAGTGATGTGCAATTTATAGTGCCATATAATGCAAGGTAAGGTATACTTGTAGTATTTTAATGTATGTCTTTTATTTTTTGACTCGGAATTATAACATGATTGTTGATCAAATACTTTCAAAATAATTTAGGCAACACTGAATATTGATAGTCATCAAACCAGCATAATCAATAGGCCCTTGCATTTATTACTTAAATCATTTATGAAATGGTCTTCTAAATGACCATCTAAATATAAAATGGTTGTTCAATAGGTAAGGGTACTCTTTGCATGTGTCAAAATTTAAGTAATGTGATTGAATAACCTAAAAGTAATCAATTTATTTTTATTTTGTTAGCGCTTTGACCACTTATCAGACCTTTGCCTCTCTATCATATTCTAGATCTCCTAACCTTGTCAATAGCTATATTTGGAGGAAGATTATGGTACTAGTAACAATATATTAAAATTTTGAAATTATACCATTTTTATTCAAAAGATAAAACAACTTTCTATTATATTGTTGCAGTACCCCTTTCAGGTCAACAATATTGATTGTGGGTATTACATAATGAAATGTATAAAAGATGTAATTACCCACAACAAATCTTTTGTTCCTCATAAGGCAAGTGATTCTAGTTTCAATTAAAAGTTTGTTTTAAATTCAATTGTTTAGTAACATTTTGATGATTTTGATTTGTTCTGTAACACATTATATATGTAGTATTATGAAGTTGAACGTGCTAAGAGCTTGACTGATAACCAATTCAATGAAATAAATGAAGAATTGTGCAAATATTTGATAAGGCAAATTGAGGTGATTTTATTCAATTTTTATACTAATAGTTAGAGTTATTAGTTTAATTAGCTGCTTGTCTGTATTATATTTTGATATTTGAATGACAATCATTAGATGCTTGTTTATCTTCATTCTTGCTCTGTTTGTGTTCAAAAATTAAAATACAAAATTAGACTTTCTATAGCTCCTCTTCTTTGCTTCAAGTTCAGGTCTTGAACATGAAGAGAGGAAAAAGAGCCATAGGAAGGCCACACTTTGTAGCCCTCGTTGACCTAGGGATGGCCACAAGTGTAGATGTTACCTATAGTAGGGTATGCACCTCCTGTGGCGCTCTCCAAGGTGAGCACCACAGGAGTGTCTATTCCTTCCACAAGAAGTCTTCTCCTACTATAGCACCTGTTACAAGCGCTACAGGAAGATATTATGGCACAAAGACTTGTGGCATTTTTTAAGCACCACATATTTGCAAAAACGAGTGCCACATGAATGTTTTTTTGTAGTAGTGATAGTTCTTTCTTAGATAGCTAACTTGTTCTAATTTCAATGTGAATATATATATTGACTTGCATGATGTATATATAATATATAAGACACATCTTGATATGATGATATGTAAGTATAATCTAGCTTCTAATATGATTTGCATCTTATGCATGCTCTGATTGATCTCTCTCTGCTACTAGTAGTTATATATTTTGCTTGATGTGCTATATATATTTAATACTGCTTTAATTAATTTATTTTCCGTGTGTGTGTGTGTGTGTGTGTAAATTTACATATAGGGGCTCAAGTAAAATGAGTCGTGGGTTTAAAAACTTGCCTAATACTTGGCGGTTATTGAATAAAAACCGTCATATATAATTATATATTACGGTCTATAAAAAACCATCATATATGTTATTTACATATATTACGATTTAACTAATAACTGTCACATATATGTGAATCACGGATGACATTTCTAATTTAAAATCGTAACTAACAAATTCCAATTTTATTATATATTTTATTATTTTATTTGGAGATTTTGTCATAATTATCAAGCCTAAAATGCCATTATCATGATTAATTTGAATTAAGAGTAAATTATTTGAATTAGTGCTAAAAGGGCAAAATTGTCATAAAATTGTAATTACTCTTAATAATTGATCTTTGAGAATATTTGATGTTGGTTTAATTGTTTTTAAT
>JBAGKO010000015.1:23491629-23503719 GCA_037177275.1 Acacia concinna
CCTAACACCATAACGATTTGGTTCAAAAATCAGGTTAAGTATTGATTATTACATTTTCGCCTAATTTGAGTGATTCAAACATCAAGGTGAAGGGTAAAAATGAAACAAACCTAAACTAAACTAAAAAGTAATATAAACAAGTGATTCTTCGACTTTAAAGACATGATGGGTTATATGATTATTTATCCCCCTGGTATTTCAAAAGTACTCAATTAAATACCCACAATATTTGCTTCTTAATGAGAGATTATGTTAGCCAAGGATACTACATTACCTATAAGTGCTCTCTCAAGGCTCCAAATAGGTTTTTAGTTAAAAAATGACAACAAAAGAGAAGAAGAATGAGTGGAAAAACTAAGAGGAGAAGCTCAAATCGCTTTAAATCTTCAATTCCTAGCTCAATCTCCACCTCAATCTTCAAACCCTTGTAGCCACAACCTCCAAAATGAAACTCCAAGTCCAAGAATGAGGGTTTAGGTCATGTCTAGCAGTATTTATAGGTCACAGTGTTGTTCTAGTGTGAAAATGCGCAGCTCCAGTAAATACGCTTTTTAGCTACGGCTAAGAATTTTTTGCTGCGGTAAAAAACCTTCTATGTGATTTCTAGTTGTGGCTAAGAATTGTAATTGGAATTCTTGGATTCAGCTAGAAAGCTTCTGTCTTGTAATTCCAGAACTGATTTGTTTCCATTTCTCTTATCATCTTTCCTTGCTTTTCCACTCCTTAGACTTTGGTTTGCTCTTGAGAAAGGCTTCATGCATGGCTCCAAACAATGATACTATCACACAAGCAACTTTATCAAAGCAAAAGGTTTAGATATAACCAAAATAACCAAAATTTATCCTAATTTTCAGCTAGGCACATTTTTCCTCCAAATGTGATTTCGCATATGTATAAATTCACCAAAAAGAGCAAGAAATTAGAGGTAAATATGCTGAATTAACATGAATTTTTTGAGGTTAACATTGATGTTTTTTGCTTGTATGCCACGCTTGATTTTAGCTTTGTGTTAATTCCTTTGGCGAAACAAGTTTCTTGAAAAGTAATAAAATGTTTTCATATTTATTTCATGTTTTGTTTTTTTGGGAAAATGAAAGCCTTTTATGAAATTTTATTTAAGTTTGCTTATGATTATTGTTTCGGTTTATAATTTTTTAAGTATGGGTTATAGTAAGTTTGACAATTATTCTTTTTTTCATATTTATTTCGAACATTTTGTAGATTTGAAGCCTTATAGTAGTACATAATGTAATGAGTCTATAATTACTTATCAATTTTCTTTTTCAGATAGAAGAAATGAAGCTAGTCCCTCATTTGTACCGTAGGGTGGATCTTCTACTTATCGGATAGTTATATTAAATATTGTGGTAAAGTTACTCCACAAAACTTGCTGGCATGGTGTGTATCTCCTTATTTTTGTGTGTGTCTAGCTAGAGAGAATGGATCCATATTTTAATTTGTAAAAATTGGTTGATTAATTGTTTTAAGTATGTTTGGGTAGTTTAGAATTTGAAGATATCTACGGTTGGTAATTTATCAAGGTTCATGAACCAATACTATAATATCATTTTATATTAATGAAATAGATTTACAATTG
This sequence comes from Acacia concinna, assembly GCA_037177275.1. NCBI lineage: Eukaryota > Viridiplantae > Streptophyta > Magnoliopsida > Fabales > Fabaceae > Acacia > Acacia concinna. The sequence goes on from JBAGKO010000015.1 coordinate 23,493,227, forward strand.
TAACTAGAGAATAGTAAATTAAAAATGGCTTGCGAAGTGAAGTCACTTTACACTTTGTGCAAGTCATGCCTTAGTCTTTTGGAGCATGACAAAATGGTTGTGGCAATAGATCAATGCTTAGCTTGATTTCTTATAATCGTGGTGTGCGTGAGTCAGATAAAAGTAGTGACGTTAACAATTTGTGTGTAAAACACTAAATCTACGAATTACTACATGACCTTTTCCTTCCTTTCAAACTTTCCCAAAAGTCAATACCTCATTCATTCCTACCATCTTCTCAAACACACACCCATCACAACTTCATAGTTCATACTATTTTATCAAAATGATATATCGTGCACGAACCTCATAGGGTTTTAATTATCCGTGTTTAAATGGGTTGAGTTAGCATTTCCTAGAATAATCATTCCTTCAATGCTTCTTAAATGTATAATCATCCTTTAAATGAGTTGAGTCAGCATTTTCCTTTAATAACATTAAGTATTGCAATTATGTAACAATCTTGAGTGAGGTAGGCCTAGTCAAGTGATAGTGGAGGCTAATATATATATGTTGGAATATGCTTAGTCCACATTTGATGGATTAGGGACTAATATATAAATATACAAAATATATGGGTGCAAATGAAGAATTTTTAATATATTACTTAAAATTCAAATTTAAAATTCAAATAAAATCCATAGTTATATAAGGGATGAGTTTGAGTTATGATATACGGCTTTTCATGTTTTTACCGTAAACAAAAAATTCTCTTTCTAGGCATCTCTTTCTTCCCCTCTCCGATGTATCTTCCGTATACATGATCAGAGTCCGAATTGATGCTTCGATATCGTATGGGTACTCAGCGAATTGTCTGGATTCTAGGCATGTCCCATGAGGTGCAATATGCCAAGGGGAAGGAAGAGAATACGGACAAAGTCCTGGAAGCTCTAAGAATTAGATGGGAATGATATAGGATGACAAATGCGCATATACACGGTTGAGGGGAGGGTCTGAGTATTTTGGATTCCCTGTTGCACCTCTCCCTCTTTCTTCGTATTTCTTTTTGCATTTTTGTCATCTTCTTTTCCTTTCCTGTTGAGTCCATCGCCTAATTTTCTTTTATCTAGCAATGAAATTTAATGATAAATTGAGTGATTCACTCCCTTCACTTATTATTTCAAAGTTTATTTTTGATTGTGGTAGATTATAGGACAAAAGGTGCATACACTTTATGAAGTTAAAACTCAACCTTAAAACCTCATATCAACTTGAAGGATTAAAAATATATACTTTAACCTAAATTAATCTATTCAAAGTTACATATACCTTAAAGAAACAAGGTGTTCCGTACTGAAAGAAAAAAATAAGGTGGGAGTGAAAGACAGATGGAGAGGAAAGCTTTGAAGGGATAACTAAACACTTATATGAACGAGCTATTTAAAAAAGAAAATAAGTTGAGGGAGAGACAATGAATAGGCCACTTCGCAACCAGTTGGATATTCCACTTCCAAAACAGCGAAAAGGCCACTTATTCTTACTGTTTTTCTAAGGCATCAATATTGATTTTACCGTTACAACAACTTAAAAAAAAAAACCTTTTATGTTTTTGATTTCTTCCTGCTGATTATCTTTGTCAAATCATATCCACATACGTTCTTTTTCTGTTCTGCGAATTAATTGCCCTCAAGTTCCTGATACATTTTAATACTTCTGAAGTCTCTACATTTAATTCATGAGTTAACCTTTCATTTACTTTAATTTCATTGTTTCGTCATATAAAGTAATTAATGAGTGCGTGGATTATAAGCTGAAGATTCCAGAATCAAACTACCAAATAGAAGGAAAACAATCAGTTAAGTCTGAAGTCTCCATCTTATTCTATTTGATTTTTTTCTCTTTTTTAACAGCTAAAAATATTGTATTCCTTCAACACACAAAGGCTCTATGTTATACAAACAATTTCATCTGGATTAGTTTATGATAAGATTAACACAAAAGCAACATGGAAAAAAAAATTGTGCCACCCTTTGAAAAAGTAGTGTTCCTCATGACAGATACACACGTAATCTCTTCACAAAATCCTCTATATAAAGAAGCAAACAATGGCACCAGATTTATCATCCAAACATTCATCGAACCATAAAAACCTACTAGCTTATAGAGTGTCTTAAGTTGTTCATTACATACAATGGATTTATTGCTCTCAAGGCATCTTTGAAGGTTACCAAGAGACATTATATATGCACTTTGAGCGGCAATTCTTCAAGGAATGTGACATTTATGGCACTGTGGATTTTATCTTCGGTAATGCGGCAGTGGTTTTCCAAAATTGGAACATTTTTGCAAGAAAACCTCCATACGAAGCCAACATGATAATGGTGACCTAAGGTCGATCCGAACCAAAACAGTAGAATTTCCATCATAATTGTAAGGTCACAGCTGCTTCAAACTTAAAAACAGTTCAAAGCTCTGTGAAGACCTATATTGGAAGGCCATGGAAGCAATATTTCTCGAACAGTTTTCATGTACTTTTCTTGATAGTTTGATAAACTAGGCTGGTTGGTTGGAATGGAGTGTTAACTTTGGCTTAAACACTTTGTACTATATGGAGAGTACATGAACACTGGTTCAGGTTCATCCAGTTCAAATTGTGTTAAATGGCCTGGCTATCAAGTGATCTCTAGTGCTTCTGAAGCTTTCAAATTCACTGTCGCTAACTTCATTGGATGGAATTCACGGTTGCCAGCCACCCATGTTCCTTTCACCTCTACTTTATAGATTAGTATATTATTGTCTTGTATGGTATACATGACTGAATGGTTCAGATTTGCTGTTTTGTATCTTTCAGGTTCAATTGCTGTAATAGTGTCTTATGTTTATACTTATTGTTGCTAATTAACCTTGTTGTATCATACATATACATGATGTCAGCCATAAAGGACCTCTCTGCTCCCAAATATATAACTGACACCAAAAGTGCCTTCTTTCCACTAATCCAAATCATTTTTAACATATGCCAAAAGTACTATTTTGTATTAGTGATAAATGATTGATAGGTTCATATCCTTTATGTTTTGATCTTTAATTTCAAGTACAATTATTGTAATAATGTTTTTTGTTTTGATTTCTTGTTGCTCTAATCTTGGGTGTATTGTACATAAATTTATCCTATTATAGTTCAAAAGCATGTTTGCTAATATTTATATTATATTGTTTGTTTGACATAACTATGGACTTTAACTGCAACATTTTTGGGATTAGCTTCTCTCCTATACCCCTTCTCATCCTTTTCCCTCTTTTTTCCTTTGTCCACCATTGGATTAAATCTCAATCATTTAGATTTATCGTCTTATAAACATATAATTATAATTTTACTTAAAAGATAAAAAAATAAATTTAACTGATCAAATTTTGTATACAAAATTTATTTTGTATCTTTAAAGTGAAATTTTGATAATATTAATATAAGATGTTATATTGGAACTGTTGATATCTTAATGCAATGATACAAAAGGGTAAAAGAGGTCAAATGATAGAAATTAAAGGGATTGAAGAGGGAAGTCAATCCTGACTTTTTTCCTTTGCATAAGTCGCTTTACGAACTTCTTGAATATAAATATGATGAAAGGCTGTTGAAGAGCCTTTATCTGAACTATATTAAATCAGTTCATTTAATTATATTGAGTTAATATAATATTTAATATTAAATTTAGTAGTGTTATATTGAACCTTGATATTGGCTCAATAATATATAAATAATAAAAAATCAGCGAGAAAAATAACGAGAAACCTAACAAATACATTATTGGAAAATAAAAAAGGGAAAGTTAGGCTCATACTTCTGGAGAAAAATTTTAAGATTAAAACGTCGTGGCACTAGATCAAAGCTTAGCTTAATTTCCTATATTAGTGGTGTCCATGGGAGGCAGATAAAAATAGTGAGGTTAACAATTTGTATGTAAAATACTAAAACTACGGATTACCACATGACCTCTTCCTTCCTTTCAAACTTTCCCAAAACAACTCACTCCTTCATCCCTTCCAACCATCTTCTCAAACACACACTCATCACAACTTACTATTTTATCAAAATGATATATCGTCCTCTTAGGGTTTTAATTATCCGTGTTTTGTTCCATGATCTATATAGCTTTTGATTCAACGGCCCTATGAATGGTTTCTTGATTTGGCCTTTGGATCGTGGTTTCAATTAGTTTGAAAGGCATAAATGGGATCGGATGAGAATAAGAGGGCAGGCAAGGCTCCGGTCACCGATGATGAAATGAGCGGTGATGAACAAGGTGGAAGGAGGTTTTACTCCCACAGCCGCCAGGGTTCTGCTACTGATGACAAAGATGAGGAGGAGAACAATAACATTGAATTGGGTCCCCAGTGCTCCCTGAGGGAACAACTTGAGAAGGACAAGGTTTCTTCTTATCTTTTCTTCATTATTGGCTTTTTCCCCTTTATTCTTAAACTAGGTGGATTCCTTTGCTTGCAAGAAAATCATAGAAATGAGCTAGACTTTATATCGGAATAATTAATCTACATATCATTATACTTTCACCGGACTTTGTACAAGTACTCCTAGTTTTTCCATTAAGTCCTCATAGTTTTATCTAATTTTAATTAGGTTGTTTTACCCTATATTTTAGGGATAAGCTATGGAGTATTGGCAAAAGTTGCTCTTATATAATCTAGATGTCACGAGTTTAAATCCTGAAAATAGTATTTCCTTTATGGAGGGAAGGCTATGGGCAATTGACTCGTTTCAAATCCCACCTAATAGAAGTCTTAGGGCACTAGTTCACCCTTTTTTGTATAAATTGAAGGGATTTGTATAGAATAATTTTTTCCTTTTATATTTTATGTTAATTGATTATTGAGAACTATATCTTTCGTCCATTAGTGTTAGGCAAAACTAATTTGAACATTTACTTAGCGTGATATCTTCAATTAGTATGTTTTCAATGTGCATAATGCACTCTCACATTATATTGCTGGTTTGTTGTTCATTGGTGTGCATTTTCAAAGTCTCAAGCATCCCAAAAGCTTATAGAGAAAATGTGAGAGAAATGAAAAGAAATAAATATGATACTGAATTCCAATTGGATATTATATGCTAGCCTTATTAGTACTTCTGTCTATGAATAAATATTTTTGTTTTAATGACTTGAATGTTTCCTAAAAACTAATTCTTTTCATATTGTGATTTTCTTGTGTAAATATACTCTTTGTGTATACATATATATTGCCCAAATATTTTAATTTTTTTGTTAAAAAACATATGAACCAGTTGCCCTGCTAAGCGTTTTGCTTAGTAGAGGGAGCTTTATATATATATCTACCTAGACCATCTAAATTTGATTTGGACGCTCCAGACCAAAAACACAAACCTCTTTATATATCTATATATATAATAGTGTCATGCATGATGTTTATGATATAGTGTCTGTTTTCTGCTATGACGTCTTAGGATGATGAGAGCTTAAGGAAGTGGAAGGAACAACTTCTTGGGAGCGTCAGTATGAACACTGTTGGAGGTATATACTTACCTGTTTCATCTAAATTGTTACCAATCGTTAACTTGTATTTATAGATTTAATTAAATTTTTGTGGCCTGAAAAACTTAATTAGATTGAAGACTTAAATGAGGATCCTCTATATTTTTCAATGCATATTTCATTATTTGTGATTTAGGAAAAAATATAACTCCCTGTTTGGTTACCATGAAAAGAACTAGAGTCGGATTTTATTGCACAATAATCAAGATATATAAAGCTCCCTCTGATTTTTATAATACATTTTTTTACAAAATTTTGGCAGTAATTAGTTTTTTCTCCCAAAAATTTCCTTGAATGTGAGTGCTTTAAATTAATTAAGAAAGAGTATAAGAAAAACAAATAGAGTATGTTATAAATGATATTAGTGAAATGATGAGGTAGCTTTTAAAAGCAAATATTATTCTTCATATGTGTAAAGTAGTAGGTAATTTTAATTTGTCCTATAAAATGGAATGGAACGGAGTATATGATATCTTTATGATCCTATTTATAAGGAACTTCCCACATATTTCGCATATACTAAGAAAAATTTTAAATTTATTAATTATTTCATAAAATTTAATAACTTTCCAATTGAAGGCCTATTTAATAGTCATTATACTTCATGAGAATAACATCAATACAATAATAAATGTAAAATTAAAATTTTACATTTACATGAAAATTTTTTCCCTCTACTCTATAAATAGTAGTAGTACTAAAAATTTTCCTACCTCTTAACCCTACAAATAGTACCAGGGGAATATATCATCATCATTACTCATGATCGACGATCTACTCTCTCCCTATCTATTTATAAAATCCTATTAACCAAGTTCTATTGTGAAAGAAAATAATTAAAAATAGTTAATTAACAGTAATATATAGGTAAAAAATATACTTGTTTTTATAAATATACCCATATTTATAAGTGGGTAAACGAGAGAGGTAGCAATAAGAAAATTGATGAAAGAGAGTATATGAGGTAAGTTCATTAGGGGTAATATTATTAGCAATGCCTTAAAAATGGGAGAGACCAATTAAAAAAAAGTAGGAAATTTGACGCCTACAAAATTATTTTTTTCCGATGCATTATCCCCAAGTATATATTAAAAAAACTTGTGCATATGTAGAAACCCTAGAGCCAATGGTGAAGATGCTAAGCTTTACAATAAAGACAAATGGAAGAGATGATATAGTGCTTCCAGTACCGCAGTCTGGAAAACCTGACGACCCTTGGTTTACTCTGAAAGAAGGAAGCCAATACAGACTTGTGTTCACTTTTCGTGTTAGCAATAACATTGTTTCAGGTCTCAAATACACCAACACTGTTTGGAGAAGAGGTCTAAGGGGTATGTATGTTAAATATGCTTATAATATTTCGATTTAAAGTTCACATTTGGTTGTTTAACTTTATATGGAGTTACACCCGTCTTTTTAACTAAAATGATAGTATTAGAGGGCTAAAAAAGACACTTTATAAAGTTAATGAATTAAAATCAAATTTTATATGGAGTTAAAGGGTTATAAGGTGGAAAAAAAATCCATGAGCTGTTATGTTTACAACACTATATGCTTTTCATAGGTTTAAAAATACTCACGCAACTTTCAAAATGGGAGAAAAATACAACGTTACTTTTGTTTTGGTGGGGCCCATGTTATTTTTGAGTATGCATATGTAATTACATTAGGTTATATTTAATGATCATAGCATTTTTGCTCTCATTTTGAATGTTTATAAATATTTTTGCATGTAGGCAAAAAATGAGTATTTGTCATATCTAAATATTATATGACGCTAGATGCACTTTTAATTAAAAACTCAGGTATTTTAGCACTCTCACCCAAAGTATTTCAGCACTTTTAATAAAAACTCATAGGTATTTCCATGTTATTTTTGAGTATGCATATGTAATTACATTAGGTACTTTTGCATATTATTTTTCAATTTAAGTATTCCCCCTGTAAATGGGTTTACATTGCATCTTTACACTGCACGCTTCCTTTTTGTTTTTTGATTGAGCATGTTTACATTTCTTTGATCTTGTTCTTCCTTACCCCAAATCCCAAATGAACTCTCTCCATTTTGTTTATCTTATTATGACGACATATGAGACTTGAATGCTTATTTTGCTTCTGAAACTACCATATTTGTAACTAATCTTATAGGATAATTTTTATGTCGTCACCTAGTATCATTAATTACATTAATCTGATCTGTTTTTATACTATTATCTACTATCCGACGCTTTTTTTTTTTTCAGGATCCTACTCTATTACCAGGTCCATGACCACCCCTCCCAACACACGTGTCATCTTTGGAACTCAAACTTGAGACCTAGAGGGATTTAACTGAGTCTTACACTGTTAAACCAATTATGTGGTGTCATATTAATCTTATCTTTCGGTAGTTGAAGTATCATTCACATATAGGCAATTAGATGGTTTAATTTGTGGAGAAAGTTATATATAAATGGGATAATTGATGCATATTGTTACAGTTGACAGCTCTAAAGAGATGATTGGAACGTTTAGCCCACAGGAAGAAGCTTATACACACGAAATGCCTGAAGAGACAACACCATCTGGAAACTTTGTTAAAGGGACATATACAGCTAAAAGTAAGGTAATAATAATGTTTCATATCAGTAATTTATTTGGTGTCCAGGTATATATATGTAATCAATAATGCATTTTGATTCTATGACTTTGGAAGCTAAATAATTACAGATATCGTAATAAATTTACTAAAGGATAATGTAGTTAATAAAGAATTAGTCTGATTTATATCGCATAAAAGTATGAGTTTAAATGAATCTCGTTGGTGATTAATGTATATATAAATAATTTGTAAGCGTTTCTCCAGGTTGTCATGAACCTCAAAACTTACTAATGCTATTTTTTTTTTTGATAGAACTAATGCTAATTTTCTCAAGGTATTTTTAGTTCGTTTCGTTTAACTGGAAATGCTGATTTGACAAATTTAAACGATAAGTTTGCAAACATGCTTAAATTTTAAAATAAAAAATTATTACATTAAATAATGATTAAAATTTAAGATTTTTTGCAAGAATATAATTTTAAATTCCCCATTTAAATTTTTTGAGTTAGTATTTTCCGTTAATTGAAAATAACTAAGTTGAAATTATAGAACTAAAAATATACTACCTCCGTTCCTATTTATAAGACGCCATTGACTTTTTTAGAGAATCTTAGGAAAATCCTAAAAAAGCTAATTACATTACTTCAAGGCATTAAAATTTATCGTTTTTCTTTAAATTATGTTGTTTGACTTATGGACTAATATATAATATAATAAAATATAATATATGATATATTTAAGTAATGTAATTAATTTTCTTAGGATTTTTTTAGTATTCTCCAAAAAATATTAACGAGGTCTTATAAATAAGAACAGAGAGAGTACTTTTTAAAATTAAGTGGCTAAACACGTACATTAGTCTAAAACAAATTGTCAAAAGGATTGCATAGATAATGAAAATTAAAACAGATTTGTTATATTGAATATATCTAGTTTAAGTCACTTATAATTATGCGGATATATAGGTATTGTTGGTAACTAACCATAAGTAATTGATACAAATATATAATTAGTCCTTCTCACCTAAAAAAAAAATACTTAGTCCTCTAACTTCACGCACGGTTTCTTTCAATTTCATCTCTTAATCTTATAAAGTCCATTTTTAATTTGTTAACAGTAACGCCACTAACAAAAAATGCTATTAATATTGAAAGTTTATTTTTCTTTAAGAAAAATTTCACATGCTAACATAGTAAGTTCAATTTTTTTAAAATAAAATGATTATTAAAAAATAATCACTTGAGATTGATGAAGATGAAGTTATGATTACAGGACTAATCAACATACCTTTTTTTTGAATTAAGGAACCAAATTGAAAGTTTATATAAAATTAAATGACTAAATGTGTACTTTTGCTTAAGTACTTTTTTTTTTTATATGAGCTTGAAAAATTTAACTTACATAATTTTTTCCTGCAATTAAAGGTACAACAGATTTCTTACAATCACTACTATTGTTTTCTTTTTGCTTTTCAGTTTGTGGATGATGACAAAAAGTGTCACTTGGAGATCAACTACACTTTTAGCATCCGAAAGGATTGGCATTAATTAATAAGGAGTCAATTACTTGATTGACTTCGGTTATTATGTAGCTGTTTAATTAATCCTTCATCGTTAATTATTCTTCTGGTTGTTTCGTTTCCAATCTTGGTTATTTCCCCCCCAATTCTGTCTGAGAATAGTAATCTTAACGATGATGAGATGATCTTGAGCAACCATTGGCTATTCATTTGGTAGATACATTGTTTTTGTCAATAAAATTGGGTGTTCTTCCAGTTTTTAATCATAAGTGTATATATATGGTTTTCTTTTATTGTGTAATATATACTTGGGAAACTTTATTTGTCTCAGGTCAGAAAATTAAATACAGATAGGTTTCCCATTTTTTTTTAATAATATTCATAAGTCCTAAGAAATATGATTTGCAAATCACACAACTCAAGTATGCAATACACTATTTTCACTACTACATAAAAAGACTTAAGTGGCGTAGCTTTTATAGCGCTTGTTCAAGGGAGAGCCACGATAGGTCAATTCTTTTTTTAAAAAAAAAATTGACATATCGTGGTGCTCGCTTGAATAAGCACCATAGGAAGTGGGGTACCCATGTGATGCTTGTTTAAAAAAGCACCACAATAGGTCAATTCTTTTTTTTTCATAAATAAATCACTTATTAATAAGCGCCCCAATAGGTGGTTTTTTAATAGCCTATTGTGGCGCTTATTTAAATAAATGCCCCCATAGGTGATGGCTTTAAAAAAAATTAATAGCATGCGCTTATTAATAGGTGATGCTTTTTTTTTTTGTGTTTTTTATATTCCTGTCTTACAGTTGTGCAAGTTTCGGCCTTTACATTTGTTTTAATAG
>JBAGKO010000015.1:23517421-23529019 GCA_037177275.1 Acacia concinna
CTCTGCCCTTGCCACAACCACCTTCATTATCGTCGTCATCGCTACAACCTCCTCATCCATTGCCTTCTCCACCACCTTGCCCCCCATTGCCACCACAATCTCCTCCTCCTTCACCCACACAGTCATCACCTTCATCGTTGTCACCTCTACCACCACCACCTTTATCGTCGTTGCCGTCACCTCCCATGTTGCCACCACCCCAACCTATTCCTCCTCCACCACCCTCACACCGCCGCCGCCACTACCATTTCCACCACCTGCACTACATCCTCCTCCTCCACCATCGTTGTTGCCACCCCCTACCGCTACCGCCTTCTTCCTTCACCATTATCACTATCAATACCATCGTACATTGACTCTTAACTATTTTTTTACAATGATTATATTACGGATAAAATAGACTTTATGTGATATATCAATTTGAAATAATTATTAAAAAAATAATATATTGAACCTTAAAAATCTAACAAAACACTTGTCATATAATTAGTATTGCATCGTATTATCATTACATCACATTGCATTGCAATATTGCACTACAGGGCGTAATGAGTTTGAACCAAACAGATTCAATGTCATTCTCCCAAAATCAAGCAGATATGTCAATTCAATAATATTATTGATAAAAAAAATCCAAATGTCATTCTCCCAAAATCAGCATGGCGACCAGCTTTGCGTACTTGAGATCATCTGGGGCGGATTCCCTATGAAAACGGTTTTATTAGGGAAATCCATATACAAAGCGAATGACGAGTAAAAAGCCCAATAGGATGTTAAACCGAAAATGTTTGCAAGTACTCCGTATCATTTATTTTCATGACTCAATCAGTTATATAAAAACATGAACGGATGATGTAATAATGAAACAAAACTTTGATAAAAAATAATTATATGCCGTTAGATTATTGATCGAAGGTCGGACCAATTAATTAGGATGATAAGGGGTTAATACTGATTAATTATAGCAATTAATTAATTAATCATATATTTTCAAATGTTACAGAGAGAATTGATCACGTCCTTAACTGCACGTGGTCAGTTATATGTTTAAATAAATTAATTAAATCAGATATTTAATTAACATTATTTAAATATTTGAGCTTTAATTTTGATATAAATATTACTCCTTATGATCTTAATTATAAGGCCAGTTAACTTTTTTTTTTGAGAAGTTAAATAACCAAAATAAATTATTTAATCATACCATATATTACGTTTTATTATATTATATATTAGTTTATAAGTCAAATAAAATAATTTAAAATATATATATATTTTTTAATATTTTAAAGTAATGTAATTAGTTTTCTTAAAATTCTCTAAAAAAATCAACAGATTCTTATAATTAGGATTAGAGAGAGTATTTGATTATATATATTCGCATATGACCGAATCAAATTGGGAAATTGAGACAATGAGGTCATGGGTAATTTTGGATTCCCAAATCTACTGCTATAAATAGAGGGCTCCCCCATTAGTTTTATTCACCTCGATCATAGACATATCTAACTAACCTGCTTGTCTTTATAAAATATTTCTTAGGTGCTCTGTTGTGCGAAAAAGTTTAGAATCTAGTCACCTAATAGTTTGAAAGGCTCTTACATACGTCCATTCCACCTGATTTTTAAAGAGTCGTCCCAGTACATTCTTACTTGTCTTAGTCACATAAATCTAAAGGTGTTCATGGACAAGATAGGCCTATTCTATGTCCCATCTCATAAAAGGATTAGTATAGTAAAGCTGTCATGTGTGCCATCCCGTTCCCACCAATATCAGGATGACATTGAGATCGAAACGGCAACGGGATGTCCCATTTATGTTTTTGTAAAGACCTAGACCACTTGACGGGTTTTCTTCTTTTTTTTGGATAAAAATAAATGAAAATATTATTTTATATAACTAATGTATTTTTTAGTTATTTATCTAAAAAAATATATTAGTTATATTTAATAAAGTTTTTACATTAAAAACAAACTCCTTATATAATAATATATAACTAAAAAGATTATATGATACCATCATTCTATATAAATAATACCTCTTTAAAAATGTATTAGTTATATATTTAATAAAAATATTATTTTTAAATAAAACACAGATATTAGTATATTATATATGTTAATTAAAATAATAAGAAAATAATTTCAGGAGGAGACAAAAGATCAGGATGGGAAGCCCGTCCAGCGTCCCGTCCCAGTAATAATTTTGTCCCATCCCAAATTTATTTGGGATAGGATCATCTCATCCCAAAATGACCAGACTCGGAATGAGGCCAGGGACAGGATAGAAGTGAACACTCCTACGTAAATCCAACATAAGGATATGTAACATAAAGAAAAATAACGCCATAATAAGTCTAATTATCAGCATAACAACAGTACAACATACGAAGTTTTAAAATGAAATAACACCATACAGTTATCAAAGACATGGGAATAGAATGACTTCTAGAGAGGACTAATTTTAAATGTTTTGACAGGTTTCTTATTTTATTTTATTTTATTCAGGATTATTTTGTAAGCTCAAAATCGAAATCGAAAGTTCATTTGGTTTTCTAAAGGACATTCCTATCCCGGTCTATTTCCAGGTTTCAGCTCAATAACAGTTCAGTTCCGGTCTAACCTTGTTCAACTACTAAAATGACTTATTTAGTCCAAATTGAGCCACTAGTGAGTTTGTTAACAGTTGGTTCGGTTCTTTAATCAGTGATTAACAAGGAAGAGTTCCACCAAGATGAAGTTATTGAATTAGATATTTTCAGAAAATTTTGTTGTTATTGGTTAATGTCAAACTCTGACACGGACACACACTTTACTCCCAACCCCACCCCAATAAACGTGAAAAAAGCATATTCCTCACAGAAGCCAGCTCTATTAAAGTGAATCTATCAATCACAATAAATTGGACCAAAAGTACAAAGATGTTAACTAATGATGAGGACCAACCATCTTATTGATTCTACAGCAGCAGCAACAGACTCTTACTGTCTCTTTAAGGGGGTGATGGAACAACCTTGCCAGAACAAGTCCCAAACCCAACTTTGTAACCGTTCCCCTGCAAAACAAAGCTCAGCTATTTTCATGGCCAATTGTGATAATCCACTGAGCAATGCTAGAAACTAGAAGAAGGTCATAAGCAGATGGACCATTATGTGTGATGCATCAATCATTTCAGTACAAAAGGTGGAATCAAGTTGAATATTAACATTGGATTTACAAAATACTGCAAGAGATTTTGATTCAAATGGTACTTCCGCTAGACACAAGTATCAAGTTTTAATGCAAGTGGGTTTCAAATCCTACCCGACTATTTTATTTATTCCTTGCCCACAAGTCCTTGTGGCTCCTTGTTAAAGAGTTAGTCAGGAGAACATTGTTGATAGCCAATGGATAACTGATAAAATAATGTTCAAGATCATATCATGATCAGCTTTCAAAGGATCCAAAGACAGGATTGGATGACTTTTGAACTGAGCAAAGTACAAAATTAAATTTGCTGCGTTGAGGGAAACGAATCCTCTGCAAAAGGAACCGTCAATAACCAAGTTCTTTCCCATAGGATATGCTAAGCAGTGACGGAATACTCAACAAAAATAAATCAGCTTTCTGGGGTCACAGAACACAAGCAGCTGTAAAAGAAATGTTTACAAGAATCTGGTCATAAGGGTACCAGTTCTGAAGCAATAAAATATATATTAGCAGTCATTTAGCTATATGTTAACATGTCAGTGTCTCAGTTTGCTCCAAAGGATGGTGCTGATGCATAATTTTAAAACTAAATCATGTAACATGCATGAATTCAAGAGAGAGATAGAAAAAGAATGACTTAAGTGTTTAATTGGTTGTGACCTGACAGTATCCAGTAAATATGACTTCATCTCCATCTTCAAGGAATTTCCGAGTTGCCCCATTCAATGATAGTTCCTTTTGTCCATTCATGGTTAACTCGAGCAAGCATCCAAGGGAGTCAGGCTCCTAGTGAAAAATGTGAAAATCATTTCAAAAATATATACTTGTTGATCAGTAACTGACGATGAATAACTCCACAAAAGTTAAAATAAGATCAAATCTTACAGGTCCACTAATTGTCCCAGTTCCAAGGAGATCCCCTGGCCTTAGGTTGCAGCCATTAACTGTATGGTGAGCAAGTTGCTGAGTCAGTGTCCAGTATCTACACAACAATAGAGACAATTCAAAACAAGAGACATGTCCATGTTAGGCAATCATATCAAACAGAATGCAATGTTTTTATTTCACATGGAAATAGATTTTGTTCTCATGAGATGGTCTTCATATCTGTCAATAACTACACTTCTTAGGAAAAGGATAAGCATTAATGTCATAAAGACTACAAAGCATGGACAACTTATATTTTGTTCTGTCATGGTATCCAACACATTCCAGACTTCATGTTACAAATTTAAAATCACATCACAATCAGCCATCAAAATAGATTTCAAGACTAGTTAATAAATAGCTGGAGAAACTCCTTACAAGTGCTTCAAATTACTCCGTGTCACCAATGATAAGTCATTGTGCTCAGCTGGTTTAATTCGAACCTTGCAGCAAGAAAGAAGTTTTAAGCATTCAGGAAAAAGGAAGAACATACACACTATCAATCAGGATTCTGGCATACAAAAGTAAAGAAGAATATTGAATGAATCTGTAAAAAGGTGCCAGCTATATCAGTATTACCTCCAATGAAATATCGTAGTTTTTGGATGCCTTTTCAGCCAAATACGGCAGTGGAGGAGGATCCTGCATTAAAGTGATAGATCAGATCGAATGCCACAAGTTTTTATCAAACTAGATGCAAGATGGCCAATTGCAAAATGACTACATTATTAGTCTTCAAAGAAGGGACTCAGATACCTGTTTTGGGGCATCAGTAGCAAAAGGTTCTAATGCTTCTAAGGTCACAATCCAAGGCGATATAGTGGTACCTAATCAATTAGGCATCAAAATGTAAGGCCACCTCTAAAATGAACAACTTAAACCTGATAGTTTCTCACTGGAGATGTACAAAATGCAACCACACATGTTCTAACTTTTGCAGCATAACAAGAACAAGATCTAGCTTCTCCTATAGGGCTTAAAAATATGAAGCAAGTACACTTAATTCCTTACCAAAATTCTTTCCTAGGAAAGGGCCAAGAGGAACGTATTCCCATGCTTGAATATCTCGAGCTGCCAAGACCAATTCCATGTACATTAAAAACAGAGGAGGAAGTTAAATCAAAATAAAATTTTGAATCGGAAAATTACCACTCCAGTCATTCATCAGAACAAGTCCAAAGATATGATCTGCAGCCTCATTAATATCCACAGGTTTTCCCAGTTCATTTCCAGGTCCAACTACAGAAGCCTGTAAAATATTAGAATATACCAGAAGAATGTGAACTTTGAGTTTCAGTTTTCAAAATGTAATTTTATATGTATTAATGAGTCAAATGACCAATTATGCTTTCCATAGATAATTAGCTAACCATTTCTAACTCAAAGTCCAGCTTTAACGATGGACCAAAATAAGGTGTGGAGCTACCAGCTGGAGCACCCTGACCTCTGAATAAGCAAATATGGCATCACATTGTGAGATTAGAAAGCATAGCAATAATCCATAGTAGTTAGGACAATAACCTAGTAATGTAGATGTAGATGATTTCATTTCACTTATAACGCATCAGACAAAAGAATCTGCATACTAATTTTCAACAATTACACATATCCATAAGGGGATGAATTAAAAAGGCCATGCATAAATGGAGAAAAAGCTATTATTCAATATATCATATGTTCATAACCAACAAGACTCAGAAACAAATAGATTTGAAAGCCCCTTGAGAAAATGAACTCAAGAACAGCAACAATTCATAGTCAGCAATAAACTGCTAACCTTGGCCGGGCAATGTCAGTCCCAGAAATAACAATGGAAGAAGCTCGTCCATGATAGGCAACAGGCAAGTGGAACCTATGACATAAAGGACACTGTATAAGTTAATCCTGAAAATCACTATTTTTTAGGTAATGATATTCACTCTTGATATGTTAAACCTTCTAAATGAACGCACCAATTTTCAAGAACAGGATTCTGTGGCCCACGAAATAAGATCCCACAATTTTTAGTATGATGAAGTGAGGAAAAGAAGTCAGTATAGTCCCCGATGGCAACAGGAAGAAGCATTTCTACCCTGTTCTGCATATGAAGAGAAAACAACGTTAATTAGAACAAAGAGCATTGCCAAGTCAACCAATTAAAAAGACTATTAATGTGCAATACCATTGGCGCGAGACATTTCTGCCTCAAAGCTGCGTTGTCCCTCAAAGTTGGTTCATTAGCTGCATCAATGATCAAGCAACAACAATTTTACCAAATTAATCTAATCAATCGCCAAAGTGACATCCTGCTTAGTACAAATTGCTCAATTGTTGCGGAGAAAAGGGCCAAAACAGAAGCCCTTACAAAATTAAACTTAAAATCACACAGATGTTTAGTAATTGACAATTTTTTTGCTTATAATTTACTTATGTTGTGAGAACTTATTAAAGAAGAGCATGAAGCCTGGTTCAACCTGATAAGAGCTTTTGCAGTGTAGCACGAGCTTCCTTCCAAGCTGGCCGTCCCAGTGATACAAACTTATTCAGGTTAGGCTGTAACCAGACACACACAAAAAAATAAAAAGGCAATTAGGACGAAACAGTAACAACTAATGTAGACCACTACTTGCTCAGAAATTATGTCTAATTGATAATTTCTAAGTGCAAAGCATGTGTCAATCTTCCCACGTTGCATCTGACGAATATTAGCACAAAAACCCGAACTAACCAAGGTTTCAGAAATCACCCAAACGCATCTTAGAATTTTCACTCATCGATCATCATCGTGATGATAGAAACTAACAAAAACACAAATTAGAGGGCAGTAAGGGACAGGAATGAGGAACCTGGAGGAAGCAATCAGAGTTCCTGAGGAGAGGACCGTCAAAAAGACCGCCGGAGGCAACCTCAGAGAGGTCCAAAACGAAGTCGCCGATGGCGACTCCGGGTCGAGGGGACGAACCAGGTTCGGGCTTGAAGACGCCATAGGGAAGGTTTTGTATAGAGAAGTGAGAATCAGGGTGAACTTCAACAAAAGATTGCAGAGCCATTGATTAAAACGGCGTCGTAGACCGCGGTGGTTGTTGAGGAGGAGAAGGAAGAAGAAGAAGCTGAGACTGAAGTAGGAAGAGTGACCGGGAAAGCGGATTTATTACGAAACGGATTCTTATTTATCTTCAGCGCTCTTTGTCTTCTTTTGACTCTGTCTTTGCATGCATAATTAATAAAATTACTTAATATTTATTTTAATACATTTAATATATTTTCCGATAATAGCGGCAAAAAAATTCCGATATTGATTAACCTAATTTTTTTCCTTTGGTATTTTCTTTGGTACAAATAGTAGGCCTCTCTTAACTACTATGCATAATCAATTGGTTAAATGACGAAAGCACTAAGTAATTTTAGGTGGCTTTATTTATTTATTTTGATTTTTTTTTGGCCTAATAGTTGGTTTATTTATGAATTAGTAGTATTAATTTATTCTACAATTATAAGAATAAGAGCTGCTAATTGAGAGACTTTAATTATAAATGCAATAACTCAATTTACTTTATTTCCTAAACTAAAGATTTGTCTTAAACAGTTAAACCTATCTTTATTGATTGTACAAATTTTTTTAAAAAAACATGACATTTAAATATTATTTGAATTTATAAAATTCAAAAAGGTCTATTAACATTTCAAAAAAATATTAAGGTACCATAACCAAATTGGGTTTTTCAAAGATGTGAAAAGTGATCCAAAAATTAGCGAATTCTATTACTATTCTTACAAATCTTATTAGTCAACTTGCAAAAAATCTCCTCTCTCCTCTTTTTTTCAAAATTGCTGATGTAAAAAGTGATCCACAAACTAGCGAATTCCATTATTATTCTTATAAATCTCATTACTCAAATTGCGAAAATCCCCTCTCTCCTCTGTCACGGGCAAATTTCTCTCTTCTCCGCCACTATACGTCAGTCAGTGTCAAATAAACAGTGTTGTCAGAGGGAAAGAAAAAAACAGAGACAAAAAAAACTAGTGAAATCTATTACTCTTCTTGCAAATCCCATTACTCATATTGCAAAATCCTACTACTATTCACATCAAAAAATTTAAAAAACTCAATTTGGTCTATAGTACTTTAGTGTCTTTTTGAAATGTTAACAGATCAATTTGAGTTTTACAATTTCAAATAGTATTTAATTGACATTTTCCCTAGTTTCTATTGCAAATAACCAAAAGTGGAAAAAGAATATCAACACATGTGTTATATAAATAAGCAAGTTAAATGAATTTTTTTAATATTCGTGAATTAGATATATAACTTACACATTTAGTATTGGAAAAAAAATATAATAATAAGTTATATTGAGTATATGAATGAAAATAATAAATTTTTAAACCCCATTAAGTATTTTAGATAAATGTACAATTTTACCTATTATTTTTTATTATGTTAACTTTATTTGCATAAAGTATAATGTATATTAAATCAAAATAAAATTGGATAGTTGTTAAATTTTTGGGGTACAATTAATGAATTTAAAGGTTTTTTATCTATATGAAGTACACTCAAAGTGGCTTATAAATAGGATTAAAGGAGTATAATATTATTTTTAACTATATATGTATATACATGCTACTGGAGATTTATATTGATTTAAAATTTTAATTTTTTTAAATAGCGCTTTTAGCCGTTAATGTAGCTATATTTAGAGGAACATTTAAAATTGAAACCCCTGTTAATTAAATCATTGTGCAACCCAAGATGTGATTTAATTCATGTATAAAAAAATAAGGAAAATGGTAGTAAGGTACTGAAGAAGGAAACTAATAATAAAATAGTTCCTAATAACAATTGAATAGTGACAATTAACAATTTAAACAGTGGTATTAATAATTTACGAATAACCATTATGATATTAAATCTCTTCTTTATAATCTTATTACCATTTTTCTGAAAGTAAGTGCTCGTTTAGAATGATTTTATTTAGAATAATAAGATTTAATTTACGGAGTATAAAATAAATATGTAAAAGGGTTTTTATCATACTTTATACATAAAATATTATTTATCTCAAATAAATTATATCTAACAAGCCTTAAGGTTGGTTGAGAATCGGCAGATGAATTGCGGTGATTAGATAGGCCACCCACCCTTCCACGAGGAGCCTGCGTCCGCTTTGCTGAGGTAGGTGGTAATACTGCGGCTTGTTGCAGAACCCGCAGATTAAATAATTATGACTCTTATAATATTCAAAAGTCTGTGGTTATTAAATATAAAATTCAATTAATATTTTAAAAAAATTAAAAAATAAATAAATTATATAATCATATCATATATATATATATATATATTGTATCATTGAGTAGTATTAGTTTATAAATTATATAAAATAATTTGAAAAACATAATAAATATAATAAATTTAAATATTTTAAGATAATATAATTAATTTTCTTAACATTTTTAAAAAAATCAATTAAATATTATATTTAGGTGAAAGGTAGTATTACTTATAATGGATTGATTGCATTTTTAATTATAATATGTAACTAATAAATTATTATAATTTTTATTTATTATATTAATTTTGGTAGTTACCAACGTATCATCTAGTTAATACTATTAATTTTTGTAACTTTATTATATTGCACCTTGATTAATATTTAATACTATTAATTAGCAACAGAAATTTTGTCACTAATTCATCGTTAATTTGATGATACTTATTCCAACTTTGTGACAGATTTGGGATAGATTTTAGCTAATTGGTGACAGAATTTAAGATTTTATTGTTAATTAATAAGTGATAATATATTTAGCTACGAAAAATCTGTCCTTAAATTCTATCTCTAATTTGTTTGGAACGGTGTTTCCATAAAAGAGCTTCTAACCCAAAAACAAAAAACAAAAAAAAAAAAACAAACAAACAAACAAACAAAAGATGGTAGTAAAGAAGTAAAGTGTTCTAGCTTATGCCGTGACGTTACTTGTGGACTGTTCTTCTCATTTATGTCCTCATTCATTTCTTCCTCTCATAGGTTTGTGGTTCCAGCTTTTTTTGGTCCTGGTTCATCCTTGACGTTTCGTTAAATTTCACTACTAAAAGTTATTTATTTTTAATTGTGCTTCTTTCAGTCATTTTGCCTTTATTTTTTATTTTATATTTAGATATTTTTTATTCGAATTATTAAATACGTGTATTAAATTATTTTTAGTATTTATCATTTTTCCTAATAATGTATTAATTTTTTGTATTTTAAATTTTATATTTTTTAAATTTCTTTTAAAATTATCACAATACTCCCTCCCTTTCAATTTATAAGAGATATTTAATTGAATCTCATAGTTCGAAATAGCAATTAAGAACAATAAATATATTAAAATTGTTACTCCTTTTTACTAAAATACATTTATTAATAAGGAGATATGGAACAAGAGAGAAAATGTCCTTATTAAAGTTTATTACTCTCTCCCCCCCTACCCCTCTCTTCTCTCCTCATGAATAATTATTTTTATGGTCAACACAATCATTAATACATTGATATTGAATAAGAGCAAAACTGGAAAAAAAAAATTAAAGAACAAGACATTTTTCAAATATCTCTTATATTTTGGGACGAATGGAGTATATACCAGTAATTTACATGTGTATTATTTAATAAAATTTATATCATTTTCAATATTTTACACATAAACAAAAGGCAATCCAAACATAAACAACATTACAACTATTTAACTTTTATCCTAACTGAGTTTGCAAAAGTTAGATTAAGAAAAAGAAAAAACCATTCGTTATAAGTATGGATTCATGTTTATGGGTTGATATAATTACTAATTAGAGCATAGTACATGGCTGCTTGAGGGCTTATGCTATTTCTGCGTTTGAATGCAAACCTTCAATATCAAGCTATGCCAGACCTGTTGCTGCTGGATATTTCTTGAGTTACGTGTTCAACATCCTTGACATGAATTTTTTTTTAAAAAAAAATACTCCATCCGATCCTAAATATAACAACTAATTGACTTTTTTTTTGGAAGGATTAAAGATATTAATTAAATTAGTTAATTATTATAACATGACATGATGCTCCAAAAATATCCTTAATTTGTTATTTCAAATTTACCATTTCTCTGTGTATGTATTTATGAGTAGAGCAGTAGGAAGTAGAATTTCTCCTTATGTATGTATACAAATCATTGTAGTATCTAATTATTATTAATGAAGTATTTACATGGGTAGTTTGAGAAAACTTGTTAAATATAAGAGATAAAGTGGATAAAAGTCTTACATTTAGAACAAAATTAAATTTTCAAATAGGTTTTATAAATAAAACCAAAGGAATAGTAATTAAGATATTGTCTTTATTTTAAGCAGGAAAACTGGTTGCCGCTACTTGTATAATTAGTGTTTGAAATACAATAGTAACTTGTTCTGGGCATTTGGTCATATAATGTTTGTCTTGTATTTCTCTAGGTCTTTAGTAGTTGTGTGTTTTTTTTTTTTTTACGGATA
>JBAGKO010000015.1:23553510-23563659 GCA_037177275.1 Acacia concinna
ATAAGCTTCTTCTTTTTCTTCTTTTTAAAAAAACCATTTAACATTTCAAAGTATTTTTTCAGTGTCACCCGGTATCATGAAAATATATTTTTATGATATTGGGTGACACTGGTGTGCTACTGAAAAAATATTTTCATGATATTGGGTGACACTGAAAAAATACTTTTAAGTGTTAAATGGGTTTTTTTTTAGAAAAAAGAAGAAGCTTATCAGATACTAGGTGCTACTGAAAAAAATATTTTAATGATACTAGGTGACATTGGTGTGCTACTGAAAAAATATTTTCATGATACTGGGTGACATTGAAAAAATATTTTTAATTGTTAAATAGGTTTTTTTTTACAAAAAAAAAAGAAGAAGTTTATTAGATACTAGGTGCTACTGAAAAAAATATTTTTATGATACTGGGTGACACCAGGTGTGCTACTGAAAAAATATTTTTATGATATTGGGTGACACTAAAAACATACTTTTAATGTTAAATAGGTTTTTATAAAATAAAAAAAAGAGAAAACCCCATTTTTGTTTTGACTCAAAATGGGTGTGTTTTGAGCTATGGAGGGGACAGGACGGGGAAGGGACAGGGAGGGGATCTGCTCTCCTCAAATCTCACTTTCACTTTCACACTTTCTAACCCATTTTCGATTTCGGCTTTTCCTTCCTTCGTCATCAGCTCTTCTGGCGTCATCACCCACCGTGTCTCGTCTCTCAATATCTGAAGGTCTGATCTTCAAAATAAAATTTCCTACTCCCTTCATGCTTTCTGGTGATGACTTAGAAGAAAGATGGTTCCCTTTGTTGTGGTTCAAAATTGTGCCTTTTCTCACTCTGTTTCTTATTTTCAGTTTGCCTCTGTTTTGCGTTTGTTTGTCTTTCGATCATGTTGCCGCCTCGTCGCCGTCGCCATGAGTTCTGGTCACGTCGGAGTTACCATCGTTGAAGTTCGTTCCTCTCGCTGGGTCGCTGTTAAAGCTCTTACTCATTCCCTGTTTTGACTTCTGAGGTATGTTCTTTTACTCTGAGAAAACTAGAAAAGGTTTTATCTTTGTTAGGCTTAGTTGGAGATGAGCTGAGATGCTGGAAATCTGGACAATCACAGAACTTGCTTTTGTTCAAAATGATGAGTAGTACACAGAGCTAATGAGGATTTGTTGAGTTTTTTTTTTTAAAAAAAATCATTAAACAAGAGTACATATGTCGAATTGTTGATAGAATTAGTAATAAAACACAGTTAGAATTGTTCATAAAATTTATTAGTTGGAATCAGATGACAAATCTTTTAGTTTTACCTGTTTTCAAGTTTTAAGTATATACTCTATCATCTCAAACACGCACACCTCTCACCCCCTCTTTTTTCCCAATTTTGTCAATGTAGAATTTGCCCATGTCATCAAATCCTGACGCTGATCTCATCCACCGCTCAATTCAATTGATGTTTCCCTAAAAGACTTGACTCTTTCTATCTTTGACTTTTAACAAGAAGCTTAATTGTATAATTTTACAAGTCATGTGAAGAAAATCTATCTAGTCTCACCAACGTGAATGCTCCTTATAAATATATTGCCTACTTACCTTTTTCCTGCCAATGGTTTAGCCCTCCTATTCTTTTTTTTCGATACATACTGAAAGTAAGTAAAACTGATTAAACTATAAAATTAATAAAAACAAGCATCCGAAATTTTTTGTTATCATGCTTCGTAGCTCTTGCTAGATTTTATAATGTGTTTTGAGTTTGTTTATCATGGAAAGTAAATGCAAATGCTGAACCGAATGAAAATCCGACCATTAATGATCCTGGGGTGCTAGTGTAAATCCTACAAGCAATGAACTTGAGTTGCAAAGATAAATTGATGGGCCTGAAAAATCTGATCTAGCATGGGCGTATTTCTCCCTTAAAAAAGAGGGAAAAGCAATCATCTCTACATGTCTCTTTTGTTATTCAATTTATAAAGGAGGTGGGATTAATTGGATAAAAAGGTACCTTTTGAAATAAGTAATAAGATGAAAGAATCTTTAAAAGAAGATGCAAAGAAAAAGACTGCTAAGAATGTTGAAGAGCAACTTAAAGATATAGAAAGTAACAATGAACCAGTTGATTTGACAGCCCCTGAGATTAGTGCCAGCAATAATAGAGTTCATGAGACTGTTGAGAGCTATTTTCCTACTAGGACCACTTCTGAGATAAAAAATGAAGGTTTGTATCTCTTATAATAAATGATTATATTTTTACACAAATATATAATTACTTTTTCATTACTATTAATATTAATTTTTGTAATATAGGTGATGAAGATATGGACATTTTTGAGCCTCCGTCTTTGAATGATGAGCATGGGGCTAGTGCTTTTGGTTTTCCTCCCATAATTTCAACTTCTTATCCTATGGATTTGAATGAAGTTAATCACAATTTCGAGGGCTATGATTATTACTTATCTTGTATTGTG
Organism: Acacia concinna; assembly: GCA_037177275.1. NCBI lineage: Eukaryota > Viridiplantae > Streptophyta > Magnoliopsida > Fabales > Fabaceae > Acacia > Acacia concinna. Next base: position 23,555,955 of record JBAGKO010000015.1, read on the forward strand.
CCTATAGATTTGGATAATTATATTATTATGTTTTATTTTGATTGGCAAGGGCTATTGAACGATTGAAAGGATAGTGGAATGCTCTTTCTTATATTTTTTTTTAATTTGTAGGGAGCACTGAAATGATAGTAGAATACTTTTGTATAAGTTGGAAAAAAATCCCTATGTACTTAATGATGATTATTGTGGGTATAGGCTTATAAGGTTATATACTTATATTGCACTATTAATTGGAAAAAAGTTATGTACTTTTGAATGCTTTGTATGTCAAAATTTATGTTTTATATTTTTCAAATTGACCCCGGGTTGACCCCCAGGCTAATCCCTGAGTTGATTCGCTATCCCTTGACTTGATGCCTCAACTAGTTCAATCCTCAGTCCGGTTTTGAATGCCTTGCATTGAGGGGACCAAATCTTTGGTTTGATACTTTGAGGGTTAAAATCATAATAAGAGCAAATTTGAAGGACCAAAATCATATTAGCCCTAAAATTTATTTAGATGTTTTCATATAAAATTATAAAATTATTTTTGATAAAATATTAAATCTAAATCTTTAAAATTATAATCAATGATGATGAGAATGGTACTCCTTAGTCCTTATATATAATATCTTTTCTTTTTTTTAATGAGCTTGTTCTTTTTTATAAAATTTTATTTGACTTTGTCTAAATAGTAAATATACTTTTCCGTATTTTGCTTTTATTCTTTCACATTATTTGTTTACCCTACATTCTTTTTCTTCCTTTTCTAATCATTACTCTTTTTCTCATACTTAATAATAAATAGGGCCTGCTTTTGTTTGCGCCCCTCTCGGATGTTTTGGGATGGTTTTCTTATACGGGTTCCTTGAGTTTTGATGTTAGTAAAAAAACTGGGGTTGGTCTTGCACACAACTAGGGACAAGGTCTAGAAGATATCAAATTGCCTTGATTGAAACTCTGAAGGAGATTGAAAACCATACAGAATGAGGGGAGGGAAAACGAAGGATTCTACTTAATGACCAATAATTTTCTAAAGAAAAAATTAATATCGACTAAGTTTTTCAAAATTATAAATAAATATAAAAAGATACAAAAACTGAAAGCCACAATAACTATCATCGATCCTCCACGTCTTTTTTTGGTTAGGATAGAAAACAATTTTCATTAAAAATATCAAATATAATCATCTTAGGTGACATGCTTGCAAATAATTAATAATGCTATTATCAAGGCTAAAGACCACTATTATTTCATCTATATCAAAATAACTTAAAAGAATTGCTATATCTTGAAAAAGTAAAAGAGTGTCATTTTTTCACGTTAAAGAACCATCTCTTCAATCCTCTGCGTTGGGTGTCACATTCAGAGGAGAAGATCCACAACAACTAGAGAACAATAAACAATCAAGAAATTAGGAAGCAAACTGCTAAGAACCACAAGCTAAGATGATCAGAGCCACCTTTGAACGAATCATGAGTTTTGCATCAAATATGAAATCCCACGATGCCAAATGAGTGAAGAATTTTTTTTTTTGAAGATAAACAAAGATAAAAGCTCGCACTCCCACCACATTTTCCGGAGATAATAAACGAAGATGCAAATAACTATAAAAATAAGAGTAAAAATTTGCAGCTGAATGGGCAGGGACGAAAACATTGGGCAAGGAACTAAGATATATCTACATGCAAATGAAGAAAGCTTGTTAAGGTCATGCACGAAAAGAACAAGCGTAGAGGAGAGGAAGAAAGTGCTGGGCAAGTGACTTCTGAACGTAAGAGGACGAAGGGTCCACATCTAAACTTCATTTTATTTGTTCCCTGAGGGCATCAATGGGAATATCACAATATTGATGGGGTAAATTAGTCAGGCTATTTAGCTTCCCTCCAAAAAAAAACTCAATCCAGAAGGAACCAATATAAGAGGAGAGCCAAAATTTCAAACAAAATAAGGGGAGGGTGCTCCCCTCCCCTCAAATTACCCCCTTCAAACTAAACACAACCTTAATGGGGTGATGACCATGACAACCAGACTGTAATAATTCAAAAAATCTAGCCTAATTAGTTAAAGCGCTGCCAAGCTAAAATCACTGACACAGATATGTCCAGTAAATTATATTGAATAAGTCATTTATATTTATCTGCGCTACATGTATTCACTATTTCACAGGACTTGGCATCGCATCCTTCGCAATTGAATCCCTCTTGTAAGCCTACCAAAGAAAAAGCCAAAAAAAAAAAACTAAAATTGTGATGAAAAAGTACATAATTAACCCCTGCTTCTCACCAACAGCACGTTAGACGGTCAGCATCTGTACATAATGATAACCTCTTCACAATTATAGGTTAGTTTTGATAAGAGTATGTTTCGTCTTACATTAAGAATGCAAGGGCACCATCAGTTGGGTGCTGGTAGTGATGAATTTCTGAGATCAAAACTACTCCTGATCAAATTCTGAGGGGATCACCATATATATATATGATCAAGGGGATAATTCAATGGGATCTGGAGAATAGTTTCTTTGAGCTCGCGCAGGGAATAGGGACCTCAACCTTCTTAGTAGTAACCATGCATCACATGGTGGGCAGCCTTCGGTCATCTCTATGGCCATTGGAAGAGCAGACTTTGCATTGAACTCCACAAGCATCATTCCCTAAGACAAAACACAATAAAGTCATAAACAGACTGGGAAAGTGATAGAGCCATCCTAGCTGGCCAGACTTAAAAGAGGAAAAGTAGAAAGACGCAGGAAAAGTATGCTGGTCAGACCGTTGACCTGTAAAATCCTAGTATTGGGAGAATATATATATAGAACTAGGCTGTTATAGGGTAGCAGAGGCAGGGATAGGGGTTATGTTGCGGATTGTGGGAGTAACTTTTTGGCTCTTGTTTAGCTGTTGCTGTAAGCTGGGAGAGAGCGCTAGTGTTCAGACTTAAGAGTGAGGTGAGGAGAGTCTGGCCTCTCAAAAGCCAGTCGGGGGTGGAGAAAGATATCAGCTTTCTTCATCATTTTATCTTTCATAGTTCGTGAATTTCAGTGTCAGAGAGTGATTGTGCTGTCTTGTATCCTTTGCATGTGTCGTATGTGTGACATCTTGTGTTGTAACATTCTTCTGTTCTTGAGGAGGATGTTTTTTGTGTATTAATATCAATTTAGTGTTGTTTTATCTACTGTTCTTCCTCAGGCTCTATCAAAAAGAATGGCCGAGCAAATCTTCAGACAAGTCACATCACCTCAAAGTTAGCTAAGTAGTATTGAAATTTTCGCATAGTCTCCTTCATTTCTTGGACTATTTTCTTGTCATCAGAAGAAAGAGCAACAGTGACCTCCTCTGGAGAATAGCCAATCCCTTTCTGAACAATCTTAAAACAAAAATAAATTATCAAATTATAATCATGACAAAGGCAATGCCAATATCATACAAGATTAAACAATTGAGCAGACTCACATTATGATCTATAAGGATCTCTGAAATTAGGCTACCATCATCAATATATGCCTGAAGATCATATGTTTTCCTCCGCTTATACTGGAATCCCTTCACACCAGTCAAAAAGCACTACAAAAAAATGTGGTTTAAATAAAATAGTAAAATATTGCATAACATTCATATATTAAAAAACTTGCTCTACAGAAAATACATCCAAGAAAGAACATAATACCTTAATTTTTCCCTGAACAAAAGGAGCTTTCTCCTTCATTGTCGCCCACTTGGCTGACAAACTAGCCAAGTACGTGAAAGGAATTTCCTGATCTCCACACAGCATCAGCGGGGGATCAGCTGTCTCAACCATACGGACATCATTTGCTTCGACCATATGGATATTCTCAATATTTGAAAACCTGGAGGAGGCTCCGCCAAGAGCTTCCTCTGTGATTATAGGAATTCTATCCCTGTTTCTCTCTTCAACATTTTGAGCAATAGGAGAACAGAGTGAAGCCACAGAATTCTGTCTTCGTATATGAATGGTATCATTATTATGTTCCTCCATGACATTTGAAACTGCATGAGATGATAGGTTGCCTGTAGCATTTGCCCCAGTTGTATTAACATTATTTATATTCATTTCTTTTGTCATAGCAATGGTAGAAGAGAGTTGTATAGAATCTGCATGTGTATCGACATGCATGGCTTCTGCGGTTGAAACCATGCCAGGTACTAAATTGGAAGCAGCATTTTGAGCACTAATGGTTAGAGTATCTTCGGCCATTAAGCTGTTAGCAGCACTAGACATTCTCAGGCTAGCATCTGTAGTTTCACAAGCAAGGAAAATGTATCAGATGGCAAAGAAGTTTCAATCATTCAAACAAAAAGCTCAGTTGTTAGTAAAACAGCAACAAACGCTGATTGTTTGTCTGAATCGAAGGAGTAGTTTCCGCAGTAGAGTTAGTGTGTGTGATATCATCGGCACCCCTTGAAGGCCATGCAGCAAGAGTTGCTCTAGCTGCCAATGGAGGAAGCACACCGTTCTTAGTTCTGCATTTCAGGATCATAGAGATAGTTTAATCAACCAGAAAATTAGTTCGAGAAAACCCTTTAAATCCCATAGTAATCATGGCCATCCGACCTATCAAGAACAATTAGTAACATCAAGATGAATACAATTAAAGGATGCTACGGTAATGGATCTGCGAGATTTTAGACGAGTCTTTATGTTAGAGTTAAAAAAAAAAAAAATCACATGTTAAAATTGTCCAGCAATTTTCTACACTAAACATAGCGTTAAGCAAGAATGAAGAAATAACATGAAAAGTTCCAGTTACCACTAGTGCAGCATTCATTTTTGTTATGCAACTTTATGCTAGATGCCTTTGTCTAAATCATTTGACATAACATATTTAACCTTTTCCCCCGAGGAGGCTTGTTCAGTTCATCAACAAGACGCTTCCGTGCTGCATCCAGCTGCTCAACCAATCCCCCCAAGATCTCTATGGTTTCAGGGACCAGCATTAGAAGTCCATGGCGTACATGTACATTACAGATGGCAACCTATGAGCATAATAAAGATTCCTCAGTGTCACCCTTACTAGCAAGGAAAAAAGAAGCAATTAAATCTTCCGTGTTTTATAAATGACATGGGAATTGATAAAGTAATGGGAAAGGCACATAAGAAAGAGAACGAAGAATGACCCACAACCAATTTGAACTAGCCAATACCAAATTCAAAAAGAAACAAAACAGGAAAAAATCAGATTCAATTATACTTATACATGCAAAAATTAACTATTCACTTAATTTATCACACAGTATAAAACATGCTAATTGAAGAAGCACTTACTAAAAGGAAAAGAAGGAAATAACTATTTTTCAGAGGCAAAAATAATGCAGCCACATATGATGGATAAGAATTACTTCGAGTTTGGTTTGAACAGTTACAAGATTAAAATACCTCCAGCTAAATTATATGACAGCCATGCGTATTGTGCTATACAATAGTTGAACCTTATAACATTCTCAACCTCCATAAGTAAGCCTCACTCAAGGACGATTCCGAAAATTCCTTTTCCCCTTTTAGAGACGACAAATCTTTGTGCCCAAATTAGAGACAAAAAAAGTGTCACCAAACAGAAAAAAAACCAAACCTTCAAACCAGAAGGAGCACAGACTTCAAGAGCTTGAATGGGTCTGTATTCCATTCCAAAAACCCTCTGAATACCATCAGTCATAGACAACTTCAAGCACCTTTTAAGTCCAGGGGGTGCTTGTTGATATCTCCCTCGAAGCGGACAGCTAATATTAATTGTTTCATCAACCTGCCAAATGAATTAGCATGTAAGCATACTGTTCCTACATCTGAGTTTGAGAGATATCATCAGAAAATAGATAGGGTCATTAGTAGCAACCATCTAAACAAGATCACTCCAAACACTGCATCACTGCAAATTATAATTAGGATCACAACCACCTGCAATGTGGTGGAAGTTTTCACTTTTGAGAAAGGCCACTCTCCTATGTAGGATTAAGGAATGAAAATTAAGACAGAAATTAACCAGGAAGTCATGTTTGCTTCTAAGCATTTGCGCCAGCATCAAACTTAACAGTTACATCACTAGAAACTACAACCTGACAAGTAGTGGATACAAAGACAATATTAATCAAGAAATAATTATAAAAATAAACATGACTTGAAACGCACAAAGCAAAGGTTTTCACCCTTAATTTCGATGCAAATTGCGATAATATGGATGTTGATAAGCAATAAGCAATTGGTTCTGTTCTGTTAGAAAGAAATTTAAAATAGAAAAAGATGCCCCGTGATGACAAAGACACACCTGTAATACATACGGACCAGGAAGATCAATCAGATGCATGGAACCCACATTTGCAGGAAGCACACCACTCCCACAGTAGTTCATATCAGAAAATAGAAATTGTTCAAAACATAACTTCGCCTTTGCAGCAACATCAAACCCATGAAAGCCCCGAACAGAGCTCTCTAGTTCATGAATACAAGCATTCAGCCATTCTCCTCTTAAGCTCAACCCAAGTCGTCGAAGAGAATCACTAATGGGACAGCCAGGATCGTCACCAGAAGTTGAACGGGAAGATGGTGGGATCTCTTGAGGCCCGAGATTCTGATACTGTGGAGGAGACGGTGGCAAGGGACCATCGGAAATATCGATGAAATCATCGTCAGAAATTTCAAGAGGCTCCGCATTACTCCTCCGGTGTAAATCAAAGACACTCTGTTGCTGTGGAGGTAAATCAGTTTCTGTTTCAAGATGAGGCGACGACTGCGCTACCACGGCGTCGTCTTCGTCGTCGTCAGAACCATCCAGCCGAAGTCGACGTATCACCATTATTCTGCTTTTCAGGAATCTGCCTCTTCACTTTCCCTCCATTTTTACAGATAGAGCGAGAACCTCGGTTCTCAGTTCAAATCCGCCAAACAGGACAAGGCTTTTTCTGTTTTGCTGATTTTTTTTTTCGGGTGTTGTTAAAAGGCTTATTGGAGATTTGTGTTCAATGACGTTGAACACTTTCCTTTTCTCCAATAAAAGCCCATATGGGATCTGCATGCAACCCAATTAAAAGTTTAAAAAATAAAAAATTTTCAAAGAAGGAAGACCAAGGAAGTAGTCAGAAATACTTAAAAGACAACTTCTCTGATTGCATGTTAGATTAAAGATTGGGAAAAATCAAAGCAACATCAACATTCCCTAATAAATTAAACAAAATTTCATACAATAAATTAATTATAGTCACCAAAAAATTGTAGAAACATTAACTAACATGGCTAATTATTCAAAGGGATTAACGTTCTTAAATAAACTTCAACATATTTCAAAGGAATAAAAATAACCTTAAACTTATGAAAAGAGAGCAAAAGCAACCATAAGAGTTAACACCGTTTACGTCCTAACATTTAAAGGTGTACAAATCACATTTAACTTATACCAAAAGTATAAAAAGTAACAAATATTTGTATGCATGAAGAACTAAAAGTTAACTTTTAGAACATATGAGATGATTAGGAGTGACATGGATTATCCTAACCTAGCCATATGCATATGTGATTTTTTGTCGCCTCCAAGTTTTCCTCTCAAACAAAATACCTTAGAATGTACTTTAACAATTGTGATCATAACATTTTAAAGGGAAAATGGCAGCCAAGTCCTAAGGACCAGAGATAATTATAAAAAGTCCCTTCAAATTTCTCTCTTACCAATAGGTCCCTAGGGACTTTTGAGATATTATCTTTAGATGAGAAATTACTCCACTAC
>JBAGKO010000015.1:23596339-23608050 GCA_037177275.1 Acacia concinna
TCTAAACGTCTATGATAGATCCTCTATCGGGATTAGAAAAATTTTTCCGCTGCGTTGTATGTTCTAATCCCAACAAAAACTTGTAAGACCTTCTGCATTCTTCTCCTTTTCTAATTCTCTTATTTATTGAATTGATAGTAGATACTTTACAGCTTAAATAAAAACATGTTTTGTTAGTACGGGATAAATAGGATAAAGTGAGAAAATGATACATAAGCTTTAGAAGAAAAAAAGGACAAATTAAAAGATTGAAGCATTATTTATCATGTACCTCAAATCGCTTAAACTTAATGGCTATATGGAGAATTGTGCTACCATCAATATCAAGGAGCTTAAAGATGTGAGAAGGAGGCTCGTCGGAAGCGGCATAGTTTAATTTCAACAAAGCTTTTAAGTGTTTCTAACTGGTTGTGTATGACACACGAGTAAAAAACATTGGTTTTGTCTCGATCACTAGGACGTAGAGAATCTGGACTTGTACGATCAACTCTTGTACAACCTCTGTTCTTCCTCTTATAGCTGTATAGTGTAGAGGAATTCTTCCTTCTGCGTTAGGAACCTATTGGAGTAAATGCATGTGTGTGCTGTGTCAAAGAGAAAAAGAAGTCCCATATTGCTTAGGAGAAAGAGAACACATGTTTAAATAATACACATTGTGAAGTTGGGCTTGTAAATGAGCTAGAAGGAAGTGTGGGCTGCCGCACAACAATGGGCCACTAGGAGGCAAACGCATTTGAAATCCACTGATTTCCTCCTGAACACAAGTAAATATGGACTAGGCACTTTTTATCAAAATATTTTTTTTCAAAAAATCTAAAATTTATTTTATGAAAATGGCTTATCAGAAACACTGAGTTTTGAGGACATTTAAATTTAAGTTATTAAGATTTCGGTTATAGAGGCTATAAACCAGAATTTATTTTGATTAAAACGTTTATTTCTTATTGCCTCCAACGTTCAAAATCGAAGCCTTCATTACTCCTCAATGTTAAAAATGGATAGTGTTAATGTTTAAACATTTGTAACCGTAGATTGATTGCCATTAACAAATTTAATGCTCTGCCCAACGGTTGCCTCTGTCCATTGCCTGGAAAAAGGCATTGCATGTAAGACGTTCAAGCATCCAAGTCTGAAACCTCAAGCATTCTCTCATTTCTTTGAGTTCTCTATATGCGTTGTTGTTTTATTGCCTTACTGTTTCCTTTGTTGTTGTTTTGCTATTCTGCTCACCCTGTGTTTGCAGGAAGAATCCTCTTTATCCTGGGGAGTGCCACTTCCAATTAGCTGGCATAGCTGAATAGCTCTTAAGGACAGAGCTCACAAATGTGACTCAAATTAATCTCTCTATTTTTCAAAAATTGCGCCAACAATCTTAAGAGCTATTATGGCTTCAGTTCCTCCTGCCAATTCTACTGCTAACAATGTTGCTACTTCTGGAGCTAATGATGTTATTGCCGTTATAGTTCCAATTTTAGTACCTATGCTGAGGTAGTTTCTTGATATATCCAAGATAGAACATTTTGATAGGAATAATTGCATACGCTTGCATGAAGGTGTCTATATTGTTCTTGACAAGCATGGTGTAGCTGATGCACTCACACTGTCTACTCTTCCACAAGATGTTGATCAAGCCCATAAGAACACTTGGACCTATGCTAACAAGGTTTATAGACACACTCTTATTACTTCTTTATCTAATAATTTGTTCAATGTGTATCATGTCTACAAAGAAGCAAATGAGATATGAAGTTCACTTATCCTCAAGTATACTACTGAAGATGCTGGGAAACAGAAGTTTGTGGTTGAAAATTTTTACAAGTGGGAAATGACAGATGATAAAGATGTCAAGCTCCAAATCAATTAGTACCACAAATTACTTAAAGAGCTTCGAGTTGAAAAGATCAATCTACCAGAAGAGTTCATGGCTGATGTATTGATTGAGAAGCTGCCAATTTCGTGGAATGACTAAAGCAAGAACTGAAATACAAGCAGAAACAATTGTCATTGACTAACTTGATCACTCATATCATCATTGAAGATACCAACCAAAAGGTGATACTAGCTGTCAAGGGTAAAGAAATGACTACAAAAGCAAAACTGGTTGAGGAAAATCCGCACAACAAGAGGTACAACCCTGAAAACAAAAATAGTAAGAATAAGAACAAGAAACCTTACTAAAAGCCCAATGATACTAACCCTAAAAAGAAGACCGGAAACTGTTTTATATATCGTAAACCAAGCCATTATACAACTCAATATAGGAAAAGGGCTAGAGGTGATGGTGAAAATCCTCCTAAGCCAAATGTGAATTTGGTTAAAGGAGATAATAATAGTGATGAGGACATCATTGTTGCTATGGTATCACAAGCCCTACTTGTAAAAGCCTTTCCATATAACTATAATTAACCAATCCATTTTTGTCAAATCATCATTAACCACCATCATGATGAATAAAATACAATAAATATTTTAAAAGTATTAACCATGATTGAAAATTTTCAAACTAAATTATTTTTTTCTAAAAAAACCATATGGTTAAAAGAACAAAACCCCTTAATGGGCTTTTACCCTTGTAATCACTCTTTAACTAAATAATACTTCTTCATAAACGCAATATCTGAGTTAAAACAAAATATGAAGCCACAAGTTTTAAACCACAACGTTAAGGTTTTCAGGTCCACTTAAACCATCAAACGATATCTCTAACCACAGAGAAATTAGAGGTATATAGTTAATATATCGATTATCCAAAATTAACCAAAGTATGCAAGTAAGCCCTAGTGTGGCAATATACAATATCTTGTACAACCAAAAAGATGGAATCTCTACTCTTATCAACAGTAGCTTAAGCTTCCAGAGTCTTCCCTGATGGACCAGCGCGTGAACTATCACCTGGAAAAATGTTAAATTGACAGAATGAGACAAAAGTCTCAACAACCAACAATCCATCTCATCGGGCATAAAGTTAAGCACCCATGAGGTGTCAAGTGGGAACAGTTATAAATACATAGCATTATCAAAAATGTCACACATATGGCAATTAAAATCATAAGGCATAACATAAGCTCCAGTAGGAGTAGACACTTTCAAATCATAAGGCAATTCACAAATATGTAATTTTGATCTTTAAGCACAATCATCAGAGATAAAAGAATGTGAAGCACTATAATCAAACATCACATCTACATCATGCACTTGAAGAGAAACTATACCTCAGATTACATTGGGAGACGCTCCTACCTCCTCTCGGTTAAAGCAAATACTCAGCCAAGAATGGTGGAGAGACCACTTTGCTGGGCCTACTGAGCATTAGGACAAAAACAAGCAATGTGCCCAAAATTATGGCACAGATAGCATTCCTAACACTTTCCTATATGCACTTTCCCATAAGTTTGACAGGGTCTACTCACACTTGGTGTAGAAATATTATAAAATTGGTGGGAAAAATGACTCCCACTAGGATGATTCCTCTGAGCTTGGAATCCTTGATGCGCGACCCTTTTATCCTTAGACCCTCTCTGATAGGAGCCTCTGGTCATCCCTGAGCTCCTAAAGCTCCCTTGGCTGAAGGCTAATTTCTTCATCATTGAACTAGTGGGCATTGAAAAGCTAGAGAATATGCCAAAATTGACACGACGCTGAGAGCTTTCCACTTCTTTGATAGTCTGTGCTACAAGTCATAGCTTAGTGCATGCATCCTTAAAATTATTAATAGTAGCAGACTTCAAGTATGCCTTCAACTCTAGCTTGGCTTTCGCAACCAGCTGTTTAATCTTCCAATTAAGGTTGTTATGCTCCTTTAGATAGGTCACATATTTCGTTAGGCGAATAAAAGTAGAGATATACTCATCCACGTGCATATCTTCCTGGCAAAGGGCATAAAATTCTAAATCCTTCTCATGCTGCAACTCTGTAGGAAATAATGTTCGTAAAACATACCCTTGAACTCATCCCACTTCAAGGCTGAAATGTCAGTAGGTCTAATACTCTTCCACCATTCATTCACCTTACCCTTCAGAAGAATGGTGATTGCATGTACCATCTATTCACTGGTACAATCCACAGCTTGAAATAGTGTCTCAATATCTTCAATCCATGTCTTTGCCTTTATAGGATCAAAATCACCATCAAATGTAGGAGGGTGATGTCGAGCCAAATCCTTATACACACAAGAGATGGATCGAGGAGCTAGAACCATTGGTTGCTTAGGTGCATAATCACTCTGGCCTCGCTTGGAGTTTTATGAGGTTCTCCAGAGTTTTTCAAACTATGATGGTCATAACCATTTATCATAGGAGTCTCTTCTTTTGTCTTCTTTCCACTATCCTCCTTAAATTTTTTAAGTCGCACATCCACAACATCCACAACTACCTCCCTCAACTCCTGCATAAAAGCGGTCTTGTCCAATGGAAACTCTTGTTGTTGCGACTGAGCATTTGGTATTAGGGGCCTACTACTCTTGGAACCAGTACGATGAGTTCGTCCCCATCTCCTCCCCACCTAAGGATGCAACCTACCATAATAGTGAGTAGTCAAACAAAACAGATAGAAAGAGCTAAACATGGAAGGTATGTATGAATATTTTATATTACAAGTATATGCTATGCATGTAACATAGTTTGCAGGATTGTAGAGCTCTGATACCAATTTGTAAAAGCCTTTCCGCCTAACCATAATTAACCAATCTATTTTTGTCAAATCATCATTAACCACCATTACGATGAATAAAATACGATAATTATTTTAAAAGTATTAACCACAATAGTAAAGTTTAACACTAAATTATTTTTTTCCCTAAAAAAAATATCATGGTTAAAAAAACAAAACCCCTTGATGTACTTTTATGCTTGTAATCACTCTTTAACTAAATAATACTTCTTCATATGACACAATATATGAGTTAAACCAAAATATGGATCCACAAGTTTTAAACCACAACGTCAAGGTTTTTGGGGCCACTTAAACCATCAAATGATATCTCTAACTATAGAGAAATTAGAGGTATATAGTTAATACATTGATTCTCCAAAATTAACTAGAGTATGCAAGATAAGTTCTAGTGTGGCAATATACAATATCTTGCATACCAAAAAGATGGAAGCACTACTCTTATCAAGAGTAGCTTAAGCTTCTAGAGTCTTCCCTGATGGACTAGCCATGAACTATCACCTGGAAAAATGTTAAATTGACGGAATGAGACAAAAGTCTCAGCAACCAACAATCCATCTCTTCGGGCATACAAGTAAATGCCTAAGAGATGTCAAGTGGGAATAGTTATAAATACATAGCATTATCAAAAATGTCACAGAGTACCAAGTATATCAATTTACAATATCATAATCACATGCTCATTTTTATCTCATAGGTGCACAACTATCAATACACAATAATTTACTCTTTGATCTCCCTTATTTCCCCCCACCTTATTTCCTCTAATTGAGCCCATGGGCTAGTACTCACCCATATGATTGGTAGTTTAATTCAACAAGCTCACCGATCAAGTGATATGGATTGGACAACATCCATAGAGCACAAGACCAGACTATGGGTTCCTCCTCTAATACATTAGTGAGGTGTCAATGCCCTACTAAATATATTTAGGAAAAGGGCTAACCAGTGTACTCCTGGAAGCCCACCGCCTCATTTCCTTTTTTTGTACAAGATTTCTCTCCCTTATTTCCTCTAGAGTAACCTCCCATAAAAATCCACATCCGCCATCCCCTCTCATATCAATACTCAATAAATATAATCATCATAAATCATCACATTCCATTATCAAGTCACAAGCTATCAAGAGGATTATTTTCACTCTCATAAATCAACACTCAATTTATATAATATCATATTTACTATCCAATGCTTAATAAAATAAGTCCCATAAAACTATTTCAATAATAAAATAACTTCATAGTCCATGTCACAAACCAATTGCAAATTTATATTCTATATGTTTAAAACTGCTCACAAACATGTACATAAGTATGCACAACAAAAGGGAAGTGGTTACCTCTTGCCAAAGTTTAGCAATACCACAAAGCTCCAAATTCCAAGAGCTTAAACATAAGCTAAAATCAATCTATAATAATTTAATTATTACACATTAATAACTCTTTGAATTATTAAAACAATTAATTTAATTAAATAAAATTTAAAGTTTGAAAATAATTACCTAAAAATGTCGATTTCACTTCATTAAACAATATAAACTGATTAAAACTTCAATAATACCTCCATCAACCTAAATAACTCACTCTTCCCAAAATCAATCAGTAAAAATATCATATATACATTATTTAGTACCTGATTTATAAAAAAATATTATAAAATCTTACAAAACTCAAATCACAAAACTAAACTAGTTAAAATTAATAACTAAAAATTCTCTATATTTTTATGGACATATATTCACAAAACATAAAACTTGTCCAAAATCCTATCCTTAAAATATTCTCCAATCTACCTAAAATTAATTTCTTGAGAAAGAGAAAATTATATAGAATAACTTTCATAAAGGAAATTTGTGATTAAAAGTATTTTTAAACATCTAAATAATCTACGAAATTTGAAACCTAACCTCACAATGCGTTGCCGCTCGTTGCTTCTCTGCCTTTTACTCTGCTCGTTTACATGAATGAAGAAAAGAGGCACTCCGTTCAATGTACAACTAAGTTGAACATTGAAAAATTATAATATTATAATAATAATATAATATAATATTACAATATTATAATATAATATAATAATATTATATTATATTTTTTAACTTTCACATTTTTTTATATTTTTATTTCTTCTTCTTCTTTTAAAAAAAACTATTTTATGTAAATCTATTTATTATAATAAACTCTTAATTATAGTTAGATCCTAAAATAAAAATTAGGATGTTATACTACTTATCTCCGATGTGATGAAATGGGTAGTAGACTCAAGAGCTATCAGGCACATTTGTGCTAACAAAGACATGCTTACCTCCTTTGAAGAAGGGAAAGACCATATTTACCTTGTTGACTCTCGAACTGCCAAGGTTTAAGAAAAAGGCAAAGTGTTACTAAAACTCACATCTAGAAAGACCCTGGAAATGAAAAAAAGTGTTGTATGTACATAAAGTCAAAGCTAACTTAGTCATTATGGCATTGCTTGGCAAAGCTGGGGTTAGGGTTTTCTTTGAGTCTGACAAGATTGTCATGATCTGAATAATATACTTATTGGGAAGGGCTAATGTAATAAGGGTCTATTTATTTTGAGTGTTGCTAAAATGAATGAGAATGCATCTTCTTCTGTTTACTTGGTTGATTCTTTTGATATGTGGCATGTTAGATTAGGACATGTTTATAAGAATTATATTAAGATATTGCAAAATCTTGGGATGATTTCTAAAACTAAAAATGTTTTTAAAAAATGTGAAGTTTTTGCAGAAACTAAGAAAACTAAAAAAACCACATTTTTTCACTCAAAGAAAAACTGAGTTGTTACCCTTGATTCATACTGATTTGGGAGTTTTAAAAAAAACTGAGACTAGAGATGGTAAAAGATATTATATTACTTTTATTGATGATTTTTTAAAATATACCAAAGTATATTTAATGAGAAATAAAGATGAGCCTTTTGCAAAATTTCTTTTATACAAGGCAAAAGTAGAAAACTAGTTGAATAAAAGGATCAAAAGGGTTAGGTCAGATAGAGGAGGGGAATATTTATCATTAAATGAGTTTTGTGAAAAAGAAGGAATAGTTCATAAAATAAATCCTTCCTATTCACCTGAATCTAATAGTGTTGCAGAAAGAAAAAATTGAACTTTAAAAGAAACGATGAATGCTTTGTTGTCTGCCTGTTTTTTACAAAATAGAATACCCAACAAGAAAACTAAAAAGGCACCTTATGAGTTATGGAAATGTTTTGTTCCAAACCTTCAATATTTAAAAATGAGGGGGTGTCTTGCTAAAGTTTTATTACCAGATTCTAAAAAGAGGAAAATTAGTTCTAAAACTTTTGATTACATATTTATTGGTTATGCTCAACAAAGTGCTGCTTATAATTTTTTAGTTTTTAAAAGCAATGTTTTAGATCAAAATCCAATTGATAAACCAAAAGATGGAGAGTTTTTTGAGCATATATTTTCTCTAAAGGTTGAGACATAGTACCAAATAAGGAGAAAAATTTTCAACTTACTAGAAAAAATGAGTTTTGAGGACATTTGAATTTGAGTTCTTGAGGTTTCAATTATAAAGGCTATAAACCAAAATTTATTTTGATTAAAACATTTATTTCTTACTGCCTCCAATGTTCAAAACTGAAGCCTTTATTGCTCCTTAACGTTCAAAACGGATGCTCCTCAATGTTCAAAACAGACAGTGTCAATGTTTAAGCATTTATAACAATGTTTAAACGTTTATAACTGGAGATTGATTGCCATTAATAGATTTAATGCTCTACCCAACAGTTGCCTCTGTCCTTCCTCTGAGTTCTCTCTCTGCTTTATTGTTTTGTTGCCTTGCTGTTTCCTCTGTTGTCATTTCGCTATTCTGCTCACCCCGTGTCTGCAGGAAGAATCCATTTTATCCTAGGGAGTGCCGCTTCTGATCGTCGGCTGTAGTAGAATTGCTCTTAAGGGAAGCATCTGTGGACGTGACTGGGATTAATCTCTCTATTTTTTAGGAATTGTGCCAACAGAACCAATCCTAGCTGATTATTATCATTATTAAATAGTAGTGGTTTCTTCACGGTCTGCAGGTTACTTGCTGTAAAAGCTAGATGGAGGGCTGTTCTTCTAGAAGAATCTGCTCTAACGGAAAGGTTGTGATTGTGATTGAGAAGAACCTCTATGAAGTGAGAATGACCTAGCAGTGCTAATGTGTGTAAAATGTTGCCAAGGGTTGTTGATGCTTCTAGTTGTGTTGCATTATTTGGTTGTGTTGTTGCATCTGGTTGTGTTGCTTTATATGGCTATGTTGTTTTGTCTGGCTGTGGTGTTAACCATTGCCCCAAAGTTTGTTCATCCCCAAGAAAAGCTACCCGAAAGAGATAATTGAAATCACTTATTTTCTTGGTCGCCCGTTACGTTGAGGGCTTCTATCTCTCGTGTTACATATACAATGCTTCATTATATGGTACCCTTTATATAGATGGCTAGTTTTAACCTTGCACACCTCTACTTTTATACATCACAATATCATGCACTCCCTTTTCTAATACTCCCACGTAGTTAATGAAAGACCCATTTACCTAATTCAGTAGTTTGATTTGATTAAGGAATCTAGTTAAATTAGTTTATATGACAAGTATTTTCTAAAACATTATAGTCATCTCATTAAATTCTCTCATTTTCTCTCCTTCTTCTTATTGTTGAAGGAGGAATAAATTAAAAAAGATATACAAATATAAAAAAAATATATTATATCTAGAGTAAAAACAAGCTCTAAATAAGTTATATATTAAGGATCGGAGGGAGTACTACAAAACATAGTAAGAAATATGTATTAGTTTTTGGGATTGAAACTACCTAGCATCATTTTTAATTATTTGTGTAAGAAGGATACTTTTAAAAAAATAAATTTAGGAGATAAAAAAGAGTAAGATATTACATTTAAGTCTGCATATTTGTCATAAAATTTTTAAAAATAATGTAACATCTCATTCTATTTTGTTATTACAAAGAAAACCAGCACTTAAGTCCTAGTACTGACCAACTCCCTATGAGTATCCTTTGCAATAATCTAAGAGAAAGGTGTCATGATGATCAAAATGTCTTAGGGGTACTAAAATGGGTCATAGTTGGATGAATGCTCTGAGAACTAGTGAGGAATATGAGAAAGGTGTATAAGAGTTTATTCAGTTTGCTAAAAGGAATGCGCTTGATAAGAAGGACATATATTTTTGTCCTTGTGTCAACTGTTTAAATGAAACTTAACAGAATGTGGATGATATAAGGGATCATCTACTGTGTGACGGAATAAATCTCATATACAAAAGGTGGATATGGTACTGTGAGAAAGTAATCAATATTACTTGTCAACAGGAAGAAGTTGCGGATGGAGGTGATGATTATTGAATGCAGAGAATAATTCACAATGTTGAATTACAATCTATTGTTGCACAATCACGTGTAAATGAAAGCATGTGAAGTGATGCAGAGACACCTCTATAACCCGAGTGTAACATCCTACTTTTTGGGACCCTTACCTTACCTTACAGTAGTCTTTAGAACCATTGACGTGTTCGTATGTCAAAACAGAGAAATTAAAATTTTCAACACAGACATAACAGAGGAACACCTTTTCTCATTAATAGGGCACAAAACCAAAATCTAGAGATTACACTGATCATACTGTACATAATTACATGCCATGAAACAGTAATTATAACTCTATGCCTAAGTATGTTCCCTCGTCCTGCCTTTTTTTGTCCTTTCACCTGCATTGTGAAGAAGGTAAGGTTTCTTGGGAAACCTCAGTAGCAGAATCATAACCAAAAATCACTTAATGTAATACATGCCATGCTATAAGTAATGCTCATACTTTACCTCTAGTGCCTTCTCTCGGCACATACTGTGTACTGGGAGCCTGCATGTGACTCAACAAACTCAAATTCAACAGCTAAGGCATAAACAGGGATTCATACTTCTCATGCATACAAGCTAACACAACTAAAACACAACATACAAGCATATAACAAACAGCAGACAACACAAAGTAATACAAGTTAAGGGTAGAGATTCTTGCTATCGTATTCTCCTTACATGATGTAGGGCTCTGTTTTTCTATTTCTGGTGCTATGGGATTATGGTATGCCTTTTTGTAACACCTATACAGACCATAATAAATGGCATTATCGTATGCCCCTATCGATAACTACTGCCCTTCCTTTACTGTATCCCTAGGGTCTAGGTTCCCTACTACCTAGACTGGGTCCTTCTCTTTCTTGTATTGTACCCATCCCTTACTTGTACCCCTCTGTTGTCCACCTTGTACAGCCCTAGGTCCTTACTGCTAGCCCGTCCTCACTACCCTGGCTAGGACAAATGGGCACTATCTCCCTGATAGAACCTTATATTTACATGGTTTTCTTGAGTATTTTCCAATAAGCTGCAACACTTTTACCCTCATTATGTATTGCACTTAAAGATTTTGGGTTACATGAATTACACATTGCATTATGCTGTTTTAAGGGTAAAAAGGGGTGATTTTTCTCTCCTTATATATGATTGCTTATTTAATCTTGGCAAAGCTTTTTGTAGTGATTTTTCAGGTAATCAAAGGAAAATTTGGAACCCAGGATGGAGCAAGGATGGAGCCACCAGATCTTGAAGGCCAAAACACAGAGTACAATATTCTGAAGCCCCAGGTCATGACTTGGATGCTCGTAGTCGTGACTTGGACAACTTAAATGAAGCTATGCGTTTTGGAAGAAAAGTCAAGGTTGACATACTCTCTGTGAGGCCAGGTTGCGACTTGAGTTTGTGAAGCCAAACTGTGCGTTTTGAAATAGGGTTCTTGCATGCCTTATAAAAGGGGAGGTAACCATCATTATGGAGTCGTTTGGATTCGGAAAATTTAATATTATGGCATCACAAGCTTTCTCTCTCAATTACCTCCAGTTTCTATAACCCTACCTCAGACCTCCGGCCTTCATCCATCAATCCCTACCATCATAGACCACCAGAAATCTTCCATTCATCATCTTCCTCACCCGTTCAACCCAATTTTAGCATCACT
>JBAGKO010000015.1:23635868-23652226 GCA_037177275.1 Acacia concinna
ATTATAATTTCACATGAAGTATTTAAAACATATTTAATCTCTTAAAAATAATAATTTAAGTGACAATTTAAGTTATGGTGTCTGTTTGAGTTAGAATAGAAGTGAAAACATGACTTATTTATTTATTGCTTCAGTTGAATATTTGTAATATCTTGATAATTTTTAGGCCTATCCAGGGAATTTGGGGTAGACTGAGTGTCATATCCTAATATTTTTTTAGGCCTAGATAGGGTATTCGGGATGAATTGAGGGCCTTAGTCTGTAGTGAATTGAAAGATCTCACAACTTTTAAAGTGAAATATGAGGAAGGACCTATGTACAAAAAATAAAAATTTCACAAAGTTTTAGGTCAAAACGTGAATAGGTCCGAAAGCACTGAAAATTTTCATAAAATTCCAAAAAATATTACAGAGTATCCAAAATAGTATGGGATAGCCAGAAAATTTTCATAAAATTCCGAAAGCACTGAAATTTTTTTGCTAGGCTGGGTTTTTAGCCAGAAATTAATTATATCAGATATCTAGATGCATCAATGTTCTGGAATGAGATTGTAGAAAATTAGTATAATATTTTAAAGGAATTATAAAATTATTTGGAGGTCAGGAAGAAGTCTGGAGGAATTATTAAAAATTACTGAAATCAGTTAATCGCTGGTATAAAGAACTTCTTCAAGGAAAAATTAATTTTGCTAGTTCCATGTGTCAAAAAATTTTGAAATTTTTGTGGTAGCCTCATGTGATATTTAGAGATTTTAGGACAAATTTTGGGAGTTTTTGGATGAATATATGATTTTCTGGAATTTTGGGGGTATTTTAGTTAGTACGGGAAAAATTGTCAGAAGAAACTGGACCAAAAGAGATCCCTCTGGCTAGCTAAAGTATGCGCCACTTTTGGCTTAAGAAATAAGCCAGGAGAGAGTCAAAGAAGGGACATGTGGTAAGAGGAGGTGGAGATCAAGTGTGAACACAAGGAAATTAAAGTTCTAGATAATTAAAAGAATGCCACTACAAATTTTCTATAAATAGGACCCCCCTCATTGGTGGAAATTTGGACAAACCTGGGGAAGCTTTGGCAGCTTAGAAACTTGACCTACCTTCTTGGAATTTCAAGGCAAATCAATATACACTAATTTATCCTCTAATTGAGATATGTTCTAGCCTATATCTCCTTTCATTTTTCTCCTTTACTCCATGGTTTTAGAGGCATTTCCAAGGGTGGAGATGTTTTCCATAGTTCAATCAACATATGAGAAAGAGGATTTAATATTGTTTTATGTTCAAAAAGGTTGGAAAAGGCTAGAATATGCTATGTGAGCTTGATTTGGATTGAATTCTTGCATTGAGTAGGATGTGTGTGTTTCGGCCAAGCCCTAAGGGTGGTGATGTGGTTTGAATTCCATTGGTTTGATGGTTCCATTGTGTTGACGACATTGTTTTACTTGAGAAAGGGTTGTAAGAGCACATGCGAAACGTTAAACCGATGAAATCACTATAGACCGCATAAGAGAAGGGTGTTCGAGCAAGAGGGTTTGATAGGGGTGGTGTGTGATTTTGATAAAATGAATATTGTGGATGGATTCAAAGGCAAAAATTGTGTAGGATTAGTCTCTGAAATTGGTTAAAGGATAAGTATAGCTCGGACCCTCTATGTAAGAGGGAAGGGTCTCTATTCTAGTAGTAGTAGCATACATTGATGCCTTTGCATTGTGCTATGTTTAGGAATTTCAGAGGAGTCTCCTACTATCACCAAAAGCGAAGGGAAAGCACCTACATTATTCAAAAGTAACAGGTAGTTAGAATTTATTACCTTAACTTATAATTGTTTTGCTTGTCTGCTAGGTGTTGTTGCTTATTTTACTGTGTTGTGGTTGAGCTAGCATGTATGATATGTATGAAATGTATGAGATGCTATGACTTCCTATTTATATTCCTTGGCTATGTGTTAGAGGTAGAGTCATGTGCATGCTCCCTATACACGGTGAGTGCTAAGGGAGAGGGTACTATATGAGTAGTACGAGCATTATATATTGCATGACTTGCATTGCATTATATTGTTACTGGTTATAGTTTTGCTACTGCAGTTTCTCCAGAAACATTATCCTCTCCACAATGCAGGTGAAGGAACATCGAGAAGCAAGGAAAAGAAAAAGATTGAGCATATTTTGATCGTTCCTTGTAATGCTTATGGATGATTGTGTATATGTTGTGATACTAGAATTCTAGACTGGAATTGTATGCTAATATACTGTGATGTAATTATGTGGTAATGCTTCTATATAGCCATTATGTTGTCCGTGGAGTATAAACATTGTGAGGAAAGGGAAAATAGCATGACATTGTATTTATGGTCTTCTGGCACCTGGTTTTTGGCTATTTCAGGTTTAAAATTGGGTTAGCTACAATTTGAGCAAATGATTGAATCTGACTACGATTTTTTGCATACATAGAGCATATTTTTAGCTGCAAATAGAGTGGTAGATCATGTCATTTGGAGTTTTTTAGAGAAAATTATGCCTTCCCAAAGTTGGGCCAAAAATCATGGAAAATAGAAAAATGACCAAATGAATAATGCCAAAATGACCATATGAACATTGCATCTTTGAGAGGCTGTGCACATTAGCTTCCATGCAATCAATGCATGATATCATTTTTCCCTTAAAGGCCATTGAAAGAGCTTTATAACGAGCTTAGAATCACCTCATTTTGATTTTTCTATAATTAGTTATGATTTTTCAAAGTTGGTCAAAATTAAGGGTTGGATGAATAGTAACCCGAGAAGTGAAAAATTTTATCCCTTATTTTTCCAAATTTAAGTTATCACTAGTGATTACAATGGCTCTAATATGGTAAGGTAAAGGGCATAAAAGGAAGGTGTGACAATATTCAATAGACTTCAACATTAGTATTATAAGGTTTGTTACAAATAAAACATAGGTGAAAACATGACACGAGTTACTACCTCTGTTCATTAAATACATAAGAGAAATATTGTAGCTAAATATGTATTTTGCATTAGTGTCCATTCCTATTGCCACATTTCTTCACTAAGCCTTAGCTCACCCTAGTTGGTGTGCTCTAACATTAGAAGAAATTATGGCTTTTGAAAAGTCTGGTAACTGGACTCTTGTTGATTTACCTTCTTCAATAATGCTATTAGATGTAAATGGGTGTTCACCATTAAGACTAAAGCTGATGGTAACTTAGAACACTTGATAGCCCTACTGGTTGCAAAGGGATATGATCAAACATATGGTATTGATTACTTTGAAACTTTCTCTCTTGTGGCAAAATTGACGTATGTTCATCTCTTTATATTCTTGGCCACTGCTTATGGTTAGGATCTTCATCAATTAGATGTTAAAAACCTATTTTTAAATGGTGATCTTCTTAAGGAGGTTTACATGCAACAACCACCTAGGTTTGTTGCTCAAAAGGAGAATGGGAAGGTGTGTTGCCTTCAAAAGTTATTATATGATTTAAAGTAGAGCCCTTGACCTTGGTTTGGTAGGTTTTGTTATGTCGTTAAGAAATTTGGATTGACACAAAGCAAGTATGATCATTATGTGTTTTATCAATAGTCAGATGCCGGCATGATTCTTTTAGCAGTATATGTTGATGACATTATCTTATTAGTAGCAACATCTCCGGAATCTCAGAGCTTCAAGCCTTCCTTAATTCTCATTTCCAAGCAAAAGACTTACGGCTGCCAAAATACTTTCTAGGAATTGAGGTTATGAGAAGCAAGAGAAGTATCTTCCTAATTCATCTTCATGATCTTCTAAACGAGACTTGAAAACTTAGAGTGGCACCAAGTAGTCCCCCTATGATTCCTAATCCATTTATGGATATTGATGACAACATACTGTTTGATGAGCTTTCTAAGAGATATCGAAGACCGATCAGGAATTACATTATCTTATAGTAACTCGTCTTGATGTTACTTTCTCAATTAGCATACTTAGTTAGTTCATGACATCACCAACAATTGCTCAATAGGAAGCCTTAGAGCATGCTTTACATTATTTAAATGGATCCCCTAGCTGTGGTATACCCTATACAAATCATGGACACACCAAGGTTGAGTGTTTTTGTTATGCAAATCATACAGGTTCAAAGGTCACAATAAGGTCCATCATTCTGTGTATTTGTGGGAGGAAATTTGATATCCTAAAAGAGAAAGAATCATGATGTGGTATCAAAATCTAGTGTGGAAGCAGAATATAGAGCCATGTCTCAATTTGTGTAGGAAATTTTTTGAGTTTTCCAACTAAGGAAAGAAGTTGGCATTGTCATGCCATTACCTGCAAAATTATGGTTTGATAATAAAGCAACTTTACATATAGCTTCTAACTCCGTGTCCACATTGAGACTAACTATCATTTTATTCAAGATAAGATCAAGGAAAGTTTTATCTCAATAGGGCATGGGAGATCTCTTGACAGAAGCCCTGAATGGGATATAGGTTGAATATCTTTGTAACAAATTAGGCATTATCAACATATATGCTCAACTCAGGGTTAAGAAATATATTATATTGAATATGTATTATTAGCCTAGAATCATGGGTCAACTATTACAATCAATTATCATCAATTGTAATTATGACCGTGGCTTCTTCTCTGTGTACAATTATCCTAACCTATACATGTGAATATACAAGTTATTCATATTAATATTTTCTCTCTATTTTGTACATGGCATCAGAGCTTGGTTCTTAATTTTTTAGTTTGTCAGTTTTCATTTTTGGTGAGAGATTGAGAGATAGAGGTTGCTAGAAAACAATCCCTGTGATTCCATTAAGCAACACACTCCAACCTAGTAGCTCTATAGAGTCCTAATTAGCTTAACATTGAAATTTGAGCTCATTCCAGCCACTAGATATCCGTCACGTGTCACCACAAGCTTCTGCCAAAGATCTATACGCCGTCACACACACCATGAGTACGGCCAATCCAAGGAGTGTTTTGCGATGCCATTTGTTGCATTGTGTTCATCTCCTCATTTTTTTACATGTTTCAATTGTTTTTTGTGACCTAATTTTGTTGTTTTCTATTAAAAGTTCAATTGTATTTGTGTTTGTTTTGGTTGATCTTGTTTTTGGTGAATGAGTTTGTGGAAGCTTTCTAACAGGTTGTTTTATTTAAGTACTAAGTTTGTGAGTTGTTGGAAGCCTTGTTTGCTTCTATTTAGTGGGATTGTGGTTATTCTACACTTCCTTCATTTCTGCTTGTCAACCATGGGTTATTTGCTGTTGCAGTTTGATTTAAATTTGTTGATTACTATTCTCTATAGCTGAATTTAAGTCTGTTTTGATTATTGTTGTTCTTCCAATGACTGCCAAAATTACTGATTTCAAGTTGAATTGGACAAATTATTATGATTGGAATAACACAGTTTATGTTTATTTATTGGGAATTGGGAAGGAGGCTCATTTGGTTCAAGATCCACCATTTGGTGAGGATGAGAAGACTTTGGTATGGAAATGAGCTTATACCCATATCCTCTTTCAAATTTGAAATTCTATTGAGCCCCATATTTTGTCTTCTATAAGTCATTCTAATACTGGAAATTATGGATTATCGTGAGTTTATGTTTGCTGAAAAGGGAATACTACTCATATTCATGAAGTATGTAAGGGTTTCTATCAGGCTTAGTAGCAAGCTTGTCCTTTGAAGGACTTCTTCTTGTATTTCAAGATACCCTATGAAGGTACTTATGTCTCCTACGACTGATCTTCAAATATGACTGCAAGTACTTTGACTAGTTGTGATCCATTTGAGAATCAAAATTGTATTTACCCAAAACAAGTAAATGGTGCTCCAACCATGAATTGGTGGTCTTATATGTAATTATTGTAAGGAACTAAGACATATCAAGCGTAAATTGTCTTGAACTACAAAATAAGCAACAACGTGGTGGTTTTATACTATTAACAAGAAGTGCACTATTATCATTAATTAGCAAATCAATTGTAATTATGACCGCGGCTCTGTCCCTGTTTATATATACCCTAACATATACATGTGAATATACAAGTTATGCATATGAATCTTTTCTCTCTATTTTGTGTAGTTAACTTGTTAGCTAGTCTATTTAACTAATTAACCATTTTCTAGAAATGTTAGAAAATGTGTCTAACTTATAACTGATGTATAATATAATGATACACATAATATAATATGATTAAGCAACTTGTTTAGATTCTTTGATCTCTCTAAAAAAAGTCAACTGGGTCTTATATTTAATACCAAAATTTTTGTGTTCAAAATTGAATTTGAAGTATTCACTTATTCATACTAAAAGTCTTCATTAGGAAATGATTTCAAGCTTCTTTAACTCATTGTGATTGAAAAAAATTGTTAAACATTTTGGCAAACAAATTTACAACTTGAATTTACTCAAATACATTGTTGTTCTTGTTTGAATTGGTAAGCCCCCTATTGAATGCTGAGATATATTGATGTTGAGGAGCAAGACTTTTGGAAAGGAAATACCAATCAAGAAAATGAAATTTAATTAATTTTTATTGTCAATAAAACTTGAAACATTAAAAAGACTAGGCAACATTTTTTTTATGTACAAAAGGAGTACTTGTACTATATTTATGCTAAAAAGTAATGTACAAAGTAGGGTAATAATGTACATACATCACAAAGGAGATAAGAGAGGTTCCATGTAACCATCATAGTTTGAGTAATTATTTTAACATGAGATTTTCTTATAATCTTACAAAACACGTTGTATCAATACGACTGAGAAACAAGTTGATGTCGGACGATAAATGCTTGAGTAGCTCATAATGCCAAGAATTGTATATGGAGAGCACTTAGGTTTATTTTGGTGAGATTAACCAAGCATGGAAATAACAACTATTAAAACTGATATGAACACAAATATGTTGATGTTGGCCAACAGAGCGATGAAGTGCAAAAGAGATAGCCCATTAACTTTGGAGAGACAGTAGTGGAACATGAGAACTATCAAGGCTGGGTATGGTTGTGGCTGACTGACAAAGACCATTCAATAGCTGTTGATGATAGCCTGCATTAGTAATAGCAAAAGTTTTACATTAAGCCATCATAATCACCATCTTAGGAGATATTTGTGAACCTGAATGACAAATTTGATTTTGTGTATACTAGACAGAATCTAGGAGCTGAAAGGGAAATAAAGTTGAAAAAATGGTAGAATTTGTAAAAAAAAAATTTAACTCAAGTATCAAAATATTCTCTTTCAATTTGAAATTAAACATGATAGAAAAGAATTAAACTAACACATTTGAAAACACCTATCATAGTTAAAAAGCTTAAAACTACTTAAAAAACTTATCCATGATAGAAAAGGAAAGGACCAAATATTTAAAACTTATCATGGATAATAAAACATTTCTTATCATTTTGCAAACCAAACTATATTTAATTAACACACTTGAGCCTTGAGCTTCTTAAGCCCAAAATATCACATCCAACCATAAGCCCAAATAATGAAATAATGTTTTCACATAACATCAAACACATTTCAACAACAGAAAATCTCAACATATGCATTTGTGGATCCACAACTTCATTTAACGGAGTCTCTAAAGGCTTTTGGCCTTCTACTAACTCATTAGCTAGTTAAAAGTATGCAGTAGAATCAGAGTATATAAAATAAGCCTTATGAGTGCAATATACATCAATTTAAAACACATAAATGGATAGTAGAGGCTATATCAAGATAAGGAACTATATAAGCCTCCGAATCTCTCCCCGATGTTCCCGCATGGGAACTATCACTTAGAAAATGTTAAGAGTAACTAGGTGAGACAAAAGCCTTAGTAACCAATGTTCCAACTTATCGTGCATACTAACATATACTGATAAGGTGTCAAGGGGGACATAAAATAGTAGTGCATATAATGTCATTCAAATACTTTGCTGGCTATACACATTCTATAAGTTATTTGAGTTTCTCCTAAAGGAGGTCTAAAAATACATAAACCCAAGAAGGCCTATCAAATGGAATAGAAAAATATCATTACATATAGTATCATCCACATAATCTCATAATTATGCATGTTAACCCATTTGAGTCTCTCCTATTGGAGGTATGTAAACACAAAAGCTTAAGAAGGCCTATCCCTATCATCCTTATTATTATGGAGATATACATACAAGCTACAAGGCCTATTCCTCTTTCTTAGGGAGAAAAAGAGCTATCAGAGCCTATCACAACAGGGACGAATGAGCCACGCAAGCTTATCCCAACAGGGACGAATAAGCCACGTTGGCCTTTCCCAAAAGGGATGAATAACTAACCCCATGTGTACCAATAGGAGGTCTCATTATGTAATAGTATTATTCTCACACAAAAACCACAAGGGCCTATTCCTTTCTCTTAGGAATGAAAAGAGCTATAAGAGCCTATCCTTTTCTCTAAGAGGAATGAGATGTGGAGGCCTATCCTAATAGGAACGCATAAACAACCTAATGTGTACTAGGGAGT
This sequence comes from Acacia concinna, assembly GCA_037177275.1. Taxonomy (NCBI): domain Eukaryota; kingdom Viridiplantae; phylum Streptophyta; class Magnoliopsida; order Fabales; family Fabaceae; genus Acacia; species Acacia concinna. The sequence goes on from JBAGKO010000015.1 coordinate 23,644,352, forward strand.
CTTATCACATGTGGTATTTCCTCTATTCTTTTGTCATCAATCACATTTACATACACCTCTATCACAATGTCAATAATTCATATCAATTATCCCATGACTATTCATAGTAATACTCTTACAAACAATTTAAGATAAAACATCTTTTCAACGCTTCACATTTTCTCTTCAAATCGAAAGTCCCACAAGACAATTTTCTCAAATCAAGTATATAACATGATAACAGAAAGTAGATATCTCATTATATTATTTTATATTACCAAAATTGCTCAAAAGTAAGACATTAGACATCTATGACAAGTGAAAAGTGGTTACCTCTCGGCAAACAGGGGAATGTTACCATAAGTCAAAGCCTCATGATCAACATCAACAATCATAAATCAAGTTATAATATTCAATATCACTACATATTAGTTTATCAATTAATTGAGTGATAGAAATAACAACTTTGGGATTTAGTCCTTTCTAGAATTCCATATTTCATTTTGGACCTCACTATATTATCCCAATAAGACTTGAGCTTTTTATTAGTGTAAATAACTTGTTAAACCCAACATACAAGCTCCAATCATTCCAATTATTTCAAAAATTTCAATTTCACAACTTAGCTATATGTGTAACTCAAATTTTCACTTCCAAATAAAGAAAAATTTTCAAATTTCCCACAAACCATAACTAATCACTTTAACTCAAATTTATATTTTCTCGAACAATTGAAATTACTCAATTAAACAACTCTGAAACAACTTACTTTAAATAAAATCCCCAATTTGTCAACTTTCTATCTCGATCTTAAATCTAAAAAAAATTAATAAATAAACCATTCAAAATTTAATAATATCTCCAATAATTCAAATAATTGGTTTAACCTAGATTTAATCCCTAAAAACATCCCATAACAAATAAATCTTCTTATTTTCTTAAATCAAAATATTAATTCAAAGCTATTATTACAACAACCAAATAATAAATATAAACTGATTAAAATTAACTATTAGGTTCACTCTATATTTATATAGTGATCTATTGACAAAACTCAAAACTTTGTTAGAACTCTAAATCAAAAATATAGTCATTAGAAAGATCAAACTAAGTAGAAAAATTTTCATGTAGAGAGTATTGTGAATGGGAGTAGTTTTCCTTACCAAAATTATCTCCAAAGCTTCACCCTCACGTGAAAATGGGGGATGCATAGTAGAGGAAGAACAAGATGCCGAAAATGTCTCAGCTTTCTTTCTCTCCACCCATAAAAACAAAAGGGGTGGATAAAATTACCCCAAAGGACACATAAAAAAAAATTATAATAAAAGACCCTTTATGTTTTTCTCTATCTTCCTCTCTCTCTTTTTCCATATCCTATTATTCCTTCCATTCATTTTTTAATTTCTTCTTCCATCATATATTTTGGCGGACCAGGTCCTTAGTCATAGTAGATATTTAGGAACCTCAATGTTTTGGAAAGGGACTTGGGAAAATTAGTATGTTATTTTGGAGGACTTATAAATTTGGTTGGAAGCCCGAAAAAAGTCCATAGATATTAGTTGAAATTGCTGAAATTAGCTAATTGCTGGAAAAATGGACTATTTGAGAAATTTATTTTGGGAGTTTTAGATGTCCAAAAATTATGAAATTCTAATGGTAGCCTCCTATAAATTTTAGAGAATTTTTGTGAATTTTCCTAAATTTTTGGACAAACACAAATTTTCTAGAATTTTCCCAGATTTCAAGCCGATACGGTAGAAATTGGGCTTGGATGGGCCCAACTCTTTATGGGCTGAAGGGGCAACGTTTTTTGGCTTGGAGAATGAGTCAAGAACAACCTAGAATGGGACACGTGTCACAAGGAGAATAAAAGCAATGTGAACACAAGTAAAAGGCAAAAAACTTTTTGGAAAAATTACACCTAGAGAACTAATAAATATTTGCACTTTGACCCCTCCCCTTCAACTATAAATAAGACCTCCCCCCCTTTTTTCATGCTAAAAAACATGACCCCTCTCTCCCTTTGTGCTCTCTTATCCCTTTCTTAAAGTAAACCCCTTCCGGTGGAAATTTGAGCGGTCCCCTCTTTTAAATTCCTTTATTTTCCAATAGTTATTAGAGTAGTTAGGGGAGGTTCTGTCCAATTGGGTAGGCCTAGATAGTGAACCTAAGGGGAGGTACTGTCCAACTATCTAGGCCAAAACAAGCATTCCTAAGGGGAAGTGCAGCCAAATTGTTCTAGACCAAGATAGCCTTTCCTAAGGGAAGGTGTTGTCTGACTGTCCCATACTAAGATAACATTTCCTAGGGGTAGGTGTTGTCCAAGGGTCCTGAACTAAGATAGCATTCCTTAGGGGGTGTTGTCCAATAGTCCCGGACAGAAGTAGGATTTTTAAGGGGGAGGTTCTGCCCAACTGTCGGGAGGTCTAATAGGCACATCTAAGGAGAGATGCTGCCTAACTGTCCTAGTCAGGGCAGTGGGGATGGGCCAAAGTAAGGACTTGGGGATGCACAGGGTAGACAGTAGGGGGTACTGGTAGGGAATGGATATGGTACAGGCAGGGGGCGGATACTGTCCAGGTAGTAGGAAACTAAGATCTTAGGGGGTACAGGAAAGGAAGGGTGGTTGTATACCGATAGGGGTAGGTGTAACACCATTTATAGTAGTCTATATAGGCATTATAGAGAGGCAAACCAGTGGCCCAGACGTGCCAAAAATATAAGAATGACGCACCTGAACTATATGAGGATATCGATAGCTAGAATCTCTAACCTTAACTTGTATTGCTTTGCTTGCCTATTGTGTGTTGTTTGCTTGTCTATTATGTTTTGATTGAGCGAGAATGATATGTATAAGATATATGACTCTCTTTTTATATGCCTTGGCTATGTGATAGAGGTAGAGTCATGTGCATGCTCCCTATAATCAGTAAGTACTGAGAGAGAGGGCACTAGAGCACTATTATGAGCATTGCATATAGAATGACATGTATTGCATTATATTGTTATTGGTTACGATTATGCTACTAAGGTTTACCCATCCACAATATAGTGAAAGCTCCACAGGAAGCAAAGGAAGGGAAAGAATTTAGATAGTTATGCTTCATGATTTATGGCATGTATATGTACAGTACAATTGATACATGTATTCTGGATTCGGGTCTATATGCCTCTGTGTATTAATAAAAAATTGTTTATCATTTTGTGAAAATTTTTCCCTCTCCAGTTCTGCTATACAGATGTATCAAGTGGTTCAAAGAGCCACTTTAAGGGATGGAAAAGAGCTGAAAGGTGGGATGTTACACAAACTGTATATACGCCAGTAGAATTACATTTCCATCTAAGTATATTAGGACAATAAAAAAGAGCACCAGGTGATATTCAAATTGCCTAACAATGTTGTTGGGATAAAGTGATGCTAGTAGTAGGAAATTCTAAGCTCCTTTGTCGTGCAGTATAAGGTCCACCACTGTTGAAGTAGGATAAGCCGAACTAGATTGTTGTAGAGGCTACCAAAGCTAACTATTTATGGATATTGATGAGCCATCGCCTACCAGCCATATGAGATGATCATGAACAACATCACCCGATTTAATAATATGCTTCCACATAAATGTACTATTATAGGTTGTCTGAAAAGTGTACTGGCTAGGGGAAGTCAAGTATTTCCTGCTCATAATTTGGCTTAATATGGCAACAAATGAATAGACATCAAAGTTGAAGAAATATAATGAAAAAACATGACATAATCATAATATAGTATCTATATTATATCCTGAAGGCAAAAAAAGTATCTATATAATTTCCAACACATATAGTGTGTATATTTTATCTTTTCCAAAATATATATAAATGTAAATGAATGAAAGATGTTGATAGTAATCAAAATAAAATTGGGCGAAAAATCAAAATAAAAAGAATTAATGATTCAAAAGGAAAAGGGGAAAATTAAGCTAATCACAATTAAAATGGCATTCAATGTGAAAAAAAGAAGGCTAAATGGACAAATTTAACAATAAAATTATATACAAAGGACGCCTAACACGGTAAAGTTTCAAAAGTGGGGCATAAATTTCTCCAAATTTAATATAATGACATGTCATCATCTTGTAGGTCCCATAAATTAGTAAATCAACATATTTTAATATGGGTTAATGAATTTGTTAAAAAGACCTCACTTTTAAAATTTTTGGGTTCATGAGGTACTTTTTTACAGTTTTGGAAATTTTATGGTGTAATGCCAATTGCACATGACTTTGTTGTTGAATTTGCCTATTAGACCAAAAACGAAACGAAGTCCAACTTCCTTTTTTTTTGGCCTTCAACAAAGTCCAACTTACTCATATTCAAATTCTAAAGTTGAAATATCATCGTAAAGATCAACCAAAAGTATTGGATGAAAAAAATTTCTTTAAGGAAATAAAAAAATATAATGATTTTAGTACATGGGGTGCTTATTATTTTTTTTTTGTGGCTGAACAAGCCTTCTACACTTAGTCGAGGTCATCGTGCGATGTTGTCTGTCCTGTGGGAGAAGGGGAAGTATTGAAGAAGGTTTGGGCATAGGGTTTTAAGGGTGTTCAAGTAGTTCCAACCCCAGAAATGCCAGGACTAAAAAGTCCCAAACCCACGGGACTAGGAGTTAAAATGGCTAGACTAAGGTTAGACTCGGGCAACCTTTCAGAATCACCAGTCCTGATGGTATAATCATATATAATCTAAGGGAAAATCTAAAAAAAAAAGACCATCAAAATGTGTAAGGGACAATTCAGTACCGTGAAATCTGCAAGTTTCAAATTAGTCATTTAGAGGAATCTTGAATTTTTTAATCTTGAAATTTTATGAAATTACGTAAATGCTGATAGATTTTCACAACAATAATATATTAATTCACAATAAGAGTATCTCAATTCACACTAATAGAGGCATTTATGTAATATGTATTCAAGCTGTGACTTGTTGTAAATTGAGATACTTTTGTTGTGAATTGAGATACTCTTATTGTGAAAATTCAGGGGCATTTACTACAATGTCATTAGATTTTCACAACAAGAGTATCTCAATCCATAACAATAGAGGCATTTAGGTAATATATATTCAAGCTGTGAGTTACTTTGAATTGAAATATTCTTGTTATGAAAATCCAGGTGCATTTACGTAATTTCACAAAATTTCAAGATTAAGAAATTCCAAATTCCTCCTTAATGATTGATTTGGAATTTGCAGATTTCGCAGTACTAAATTATCCTTTACACATTTTTATGGTCTTTTTCTGGGATTCTCCCTAAATTTAAGGGACAATCGTAGAAAAAGACTATAGAAATATATAAAAGATAGTTTAAAGCTCTGAAATTAGCAAATTCCAATTCAGTTTGTGAGTAGGAATCTGGAATTTTTGAATCTTGAAATTTTGTGAAATACATCAATGCCCTTAAATTTTCACAACAATAGAGACATTTAGATAATATGTATTCAAGTTGTGAATTGTCATGAATTAAGATACTATTATTGTGAAAATCCATCGGCATTTACGTAATTTCACAAAATTTCAAGATTAAAAAATTCTAGATTCCTACCAACAGACTGAACTGGAATTTACTAATTTCAAAGCTCTGAACTATCCTTTATATATTTCTATATTTTTTTTCTGAGATTTTCCCTAAATTTAATAACTTATGTAGTATAAAATAACATTTTTTTTGGGGCTAAGGGGAATTTTTGCATTGTCAGGAAGTTACAAAAAGGAGTAATTTTGTTGTTACCTCTGTTAAATTTGACATTTAGTTGACTAAATATGTTAAACTGGCAATATACGTGTTAACGTTGCTATTTTGTTAAAGTATAAATTTGTCTCTAAATTTTCAAATCTAACTTTAAAAAATAAAATAAATAACACATAGACTTTAGGAGAAAATTTGTATCTTAACAAAAAATAATAGGATAACATGTGTACTGCTAATATATTTAGTCAACTAATAGTTACAATTAACAGAAGTAACAATTAAGATAAAGCTGCTTCATTTTAAAATTTTTAAGACAAACTTGCCTCTCTAAAAAACTTACTGAGCAAAATGCTCATATGTTAAAACTTGGGCAAAAAACTCCACTTAAAAAATTTTTGTGTTTTTTTGTTAAGGTACAAAAATACTGTTAAAACTTGGGCAAAAATGCCACTTAATTTTTTTTTGTTTTTTTGGGGTTAAGGTGTAAAAATACACATGTGATTATTCCTCAAGAGCGCCCAGCAGTAAGTGTTTTTTTTTGTGCAAAAGTAGACACATGGTTATCAAATAGGAGCAAAAATAGACATGTGATTATAAAATAAGAGCAAAACCGTTATGTCAAAATGTTAACCATTAAATATAAGTTTTTTTATTAATATTGATGACCTGGATGGTGACTTGACATTGATTTATAATTTTGGAGGCCAAGAATCCCCGAATCGGCTTTCTCTTTCTTGCCATTCTACTAACCGCGCCCCAGTTTGTTTTCTCCTTCCCAACTTTTAGCTCAAAACGCCTTCAGATTTTTCACCCAACCTATCCCATATCAGCCGATTTGGGGATTCCTAACCTCCAAAATTATAAATCAAAGCCAAGTCACCATCTAGGTTATTAATATTAGTAAAAAAAATTATTTTTATCAGAATCTGGTTGTGCTTGGACTCTAAAAATTGATGTCCATAACTTTCTTCATACACTCTTCTTTGCTCCTCTTGTCCAGCAAAAGACGAAGCTAATAATTTCTTAGTCTAGCTATAAGATGAAAAATAGAGAGTAGTGATGATGAAGTAAATTAAGGTGAATGCGTGTTGAATTGATGGTGACGAAGGTAGGCTGAGGTTTGGTATATATATGGTGGTAGGTTGGGTGGAAAATCCGAAGGTGTTTTAAGCTGAAAGTTGGAATAAAGGAAGCAAAAATGGGGATAGTTAGTGGAATGACAAGAAAGAGAAAGCCGATTTGGGGATTTCTAAATTCTAAAATTATAAATCAAAGCCAAGTCACCATCTAGGTCATCAATATTAGTAAAAAAACTTATATTTAATTGTCAACATTCTAACTTAACAATTTTACTCCTATTTTATAATCACATGTCTACTTTTGTTCATATTTAATAACCACATGCACACAAAAAAACACTTGTTAGACACTCCTAAGAAATAATCACATGTATATTTTTAGGAAAATTACACTGAGATCCCGAATAAGGAAATATGCGTCAAATAGGTCCCATGAAAAGAAAATACTCCTCTCAAGTCCCAAGGGACTTCTCTGTCATAAATTTGAAATGTCTAATGACCCTTATACCCTTGGCAATATGGAAAAAGAGGGTAAACAAATTTGAAGCAACATTGATCTCCATCTCTCTTGCAATAGCCCCACGAGCTTTGTCTATCTTGCGAAATCCACCTATCATCAACATCAATCTTATGAGTTTGGCCATTGTACCCACAAGCTCTGTCTTCACTTTTGCTAACCTAATCGCTCCCTTGTCTGATTTTGTTCTCCAAACTCTAAGCACGAACAAAGGCAAGCTGCACTGTGAACTCTCTGTCTACATATTCCAAGCTCCAAGTCTCTAAGATTAGCGATTTCTCTCTCGTCTCCACTCCCTTGTGTGAAATGTGAACTCCATGCCACTCTCTTAATCTATCCCTCTTTTCGCTATCACTCGCTCACTTTCTTGTCTCTGGCCATTACCATATTCCAATCCCCATCGCTCACTATCTCATCTCTAGTCTCTCGTTGTGTCGTAGGCGGTAGGCTGATCCGCTCCAGCCTCAAACTCGCACTATCTCAATTTCTCATTACAAGTATTAACCAATGTTAAACCTATCAATTTCCTTTATATTTAATCTATTTTGTTCTCTTTGGGAATTTTCCTGGTATGTTG
>JBAGKO010000015.1:23664448-23679774 GCA_037177275.1 Acacia concinna
TCATGCTTCCTTTGCCATTGCAGCTTGTTCTCTGACATACAAATAATGGACACACCAGTCGGGATCATTTTTTGTCTTGATCTTCTCCCGCAAGTTCTATATTATTCCTTCGGTTTTAATAGGCTTTGGTTTGACAGTTATGTTGACACAGTTGCTGAAGCGAAAGAGAATAATCTGAGTCACGTCCACGGACGCTGCCCTTAAGAGCTATTCCGTCACCGCCGATTGACTGGAAACGGTACTCCCCAGGATAAAACAGATTCTTCCTATAAAGCAGGGTGAGCAGAACAGCGAAATAGCAATAACAAAGCATCAAGGAAGCAACAGTGAATAGAAAGCAGAGAGGAAGCACGCAAAGGAAGGAGAAAGGAGCTAAAGATCTCTGTGCAGGATACTCAAACCTCCTACATGTTTTGCCTTTTATAGGCTTTCAAAGCACATAAACGTTGGGCAAAATTTTAATGTCATAAACAAAATTAAAACGACAGTTTTGAACGTTGGAAAATTGAAGGCATCCGTTTTGAAGTGTTTAAAATAATGTCTGAAGTTTCCAAACATTGGCAACGTGAACAAATCTTGTAACATGATCTTCAAATTTCAAATGCCTCAAAACATGATCTTTTGGTAAGCCTTTGCCATAAAATAAATTTTACGATTTTCCAAAAAATAGTTTGATAAAAATTGCCCAGTCCATATTTAACTTGCGCCAGGGGGAAATCAACGAATTTCAACTGTGTTTGCCCACTGGAGGCCCATCGTTGTGCGTGTGAGCTCACTCTCCCCTTAGGCCCTTTAACAAGCCCAAATGCTCATGGTGTCTTATATACCGTTGAGCTTCCTCTTTCCCAAGCAATGTGGGACTATTTTTCCTCTTTGACACATACACATACATATGTTCCATTGTTCTCTTTGACACACACACATATGTCCAACAAAATGAAGTGTGTTTAGCGGGACCGGATTTTCTCAGAATCCCTCCCTCCTCTTCTCTCATAATCCTCTCACATGTGCTTGTGTTTTTTTAAATAAAAAAAATATATGCCAAAATTGAAGCAAATCAATAGTTGAGATAAGATATTGAGGGATTTTGAGAATGAGGATGCTGAGAAAAGCCTCTTCTGTGTTTAGCATGCTCGCTTTTCTGTGATAGAGCGGTCTTGATTGATGTAATTTGATTATAACTCCAATGAATAAATCACCTGCGATGCCTCTGAATATTTAGTCAGGCTGATGTTGTATCTTTTCTCACTCCCCCCATAGATTGTGACCTGTGGCAGTATTCCTTTGGAATCTTCATACCAGAGACTACCTAGATGTGCATATGTTTCCCCAGAACTATATGAATATAAAGGATGGGGTGGTAAATCAGCAAATGCTAGTCATCGATGCTTCTCCTGGGGTTCTAGATATTCTGAGGTTAGTTGTGTCACTAATGCATAAAATATTTATCTTATTGATAATCCTACTAACAGGCCCTTTACTACATTGATTCTATGAAATCTGTATGGTATGTAGAATGCTATAGAATGGAAAGAAGAATGAAGCTGAAAAAAATGATTACATGATAGATTAATGTCTGTAAATAGAAAAGGTACAGTCAGTAGTAGTTAATATTTCACTTCCCTGGTGCAATGGAAATGTATTAAGATTTTGAAGATTTGCCAGAAACAAAAAAAGCTGCTGAAGGATATGAGATATTCATATGAAAGATACAGTCAGAGCTTAACAAAATTGAAGGTACAATAACTAGGTGATGGAGGAATAACAAGTTGATTGTTAGAATCATACAATTACACAGTGCAATAAAATTAAGTAGAATTTAGGATTTAGAATTCTGGGCTTTGTTCGACTCCCCTTTGTTTATTGGTTAGAGAAAGGCTCACTAGCAACTAGCAAGCCTGCATATTGGTTTCCAACATTCCATGATTTTGTTTATGCTCTTTCCCCATCTTGTTATAAAGCTAACAGTGGAACTTAAAGGGAGCTTAATAATAGTTTTTTGAGTTGACAATTTCACTGTAGTTCTTACTTATCTGAGGCCAAACCTTTTTTTCTTTGCCTGCCAAAAAGAGAAAAAGAAATCTTTCTAATCTGTCCCAGCAAAGCAATGGATCAAATATACCCCGAGTCAGAGTCTCAAATGAACAGTGGTGTCCTCTGTCACTTAACCTTGTTCAGTCTATATGTTATTGCCCAATTTTGAAAAGAGACCTAGTGTATAGATATAAATTTCTTAAAGTTATTTAGCTGTTATGTTAGTATTAATGACAAAAATATCTTCTGGGATGGTCGGTTAGAATGAAATGATCAACACTAGGAACCAGAAGAAAGATATGATTATCATAATCAAGATTGCACCATTTTTCATCACATGAAGTGCCTTTGCCTGCATAACATTTTGAGCTCCTGTCACAATTCATCTATGCTATGATTATTGATTCATTGTACCTTTCAGTTATCTTATCAACTCGAGGACCATACATGAATTGTGTTGTCGCATGATGATGGCCTATAGGCTTAATATTATTTTCCCATGTTTTGCATTGTTTTGATCTCTCATCATTTTCAATAATTTTTTGCTTTACTGTTGAGCAGAAATATGTAGCAGACTTTTACATATCAGATTGCCAGTCTGGGTTGGGAGCGTTAGTGAAAGCAGGCAATGGTGTTAAGGTTGCTCCTCTTGTGAAACCAGCTACTTTAGTCGATGTAAACAAGGAAAACAGAGAGTTATCTCAAAATTTCTTAGGGTGGCTTGCAGACCGTCATCTCTCTGTTGATGATCGTATAATGTGCCTCAAGGAAGGGTATGGACTGCATTATTTTGACTTCTAATTTCTTTTTAAGTTTTATTTCTTTCATTTTCTTGGTGCCTTATTTGGATGACTTCATTATGTCAACTGTAATTGCTTGTGAATACAATCTTCTCAAGCCAACATAAAATTATCACATGTATAACAAAAAAAGCGAGAATTATAATGAGATCCTAAGGAAGAGATTTACTTATATAATCGGATTTTTGGATGATTAAATACCTTCCTTAAGACCTTATAAAACCACATGCATACCTTATTTGAATATTCTCCATTTATGTTTTTTCACAAGGGAGATTGATGCAATATAATTTGGGTAATCATGGGATTTATGTCTTAACATTACATGGGCATGCTCTTTTTTCTATTGATGCTTCATAGGATTATTGCAGTACATAACAAGTAAGTTTTGGAAAAGCCAGGTACATCAAAGAAGGGAGCACTGCAAGCGTGATAGGAGTGGTCCGCCGGCATGATAATATGCTCATGATTGTTCCCTTCACCAGACCGGTATCAAAAGTTGTCAATGGAAGCGATGCCTTCTTCCAATGTATGTAGAAGAATGCCTTATTTTGTTATGTGAGGATAACCAGGATGCTAATATGATTCCTGTGTAGAATCCGGGTCAAGAATCTAGAGGTTTAACTAGATTGGAAGATGAAATTAAAGCAGAATATGATGATATTGAGGATATATGGTCATGTTCATGGTTGATTAATATGATGTTGCCCAGGTATTTGTGGACATCCATGATGCTGACTATGAAGGAAGCTTGAAAATGTTCTATAGCCGCACAGTTTGGTCTTTCCTTTGATTTTTATTCAGTAAATAGGCATATATAATATTCTTTCTTTTTCAGTTGATGTTGGCTGCTAAGGAGTTTTGTCCTTTAATATGAAATTGTTTCATTATGGCTAATACTGTTGCGAGTATATGAAGTAGGATGCAATTTAATATGAGCTGTGAAAAATTGCAAGCTCTCACAATGTGAAATCTTGGATCAAGTCTTTTTTTTTTGGGCCTACACTAAGCATTCATTTTCTGATCTTGTTCACTTGTTCTCATTTTTGCAATTTGAATTGCTTCTTCTTATTATTGGATCTTCTGTTTTATTAAATTACTTGACATTGCCTTTTCCTTTCAGGCTAAAACATTTTCTTTTCCTTTTTATATATTTTAAACACTTTCTCTTGTCTAGTTTTTTTTGAAAAATGAGACATTTCTAACACTAATTTATTTATTTAACTCACTCAACTAATAAATCTTTTGAAAACAGTCTTGTTTGAGATAGGTACTAAATATGGCATTATTCCTTTTCTCTAAACCCCCAGTGCCCATCAAGTTGTTTAGCTTGATTTTAAAAGGAGGGAAAGAGAAGCTTTATGGGCTTAAGCCCATTGCCTCTATTTTGTTTTTGAGTGACAAAAGGGGCTAAAGCCCAACTAATAATACTCTAGACCTCTAGGAATGGCGATACCTGCACTATCTTCATGGAGGATTCTCACGACTTCATCAGGAGGCGCGCTCCAAATCCTTTTCCTCCCCAAGCTGTGTTTACTCATAGCAGCAAGTTGGTCAACACATCTATTTCCTTCCCGTAAGACATGGATAAATTTGACCTACCACTCTTTCTTCAGTAACTCGTGGATTTTCCTCATGCTATCTTGACATCCCATTAGAAATTGTTGGTCTCTAATGGCACTATTACCAGTATTGCATCACTCTCCACTTCTAGTATTTGAAAGCCCATATGCCAGCAAATTTTCAGTCCTTCTAGAATTGCTCTAGCTTTTACTTCCAACGATGAGCATTGGCCAAGTTTGATCACAAGTCCTCCTATCCATTCCCCAACATCTCCTCTAATTACTCCTCCACAGCCTGCCTCACAATTTGCAGAACTCCTTCCATCTACATTTAATTTACACCACTGTGTTGGTGGTGGGTTCCATTTAACTAAATGTATTTCTCTTTTATTCCCATGAGCAGATTCACCTGTTCTGTAGTATTTTAGGTGATCCCAAATAATTTGGCCGCATTCCAAGGGACTTTGAAATCTGGATCATGCATTTGAGAATTTCTCCACCTCTAAATTGACCAGCACATAGCAAGTAACTCAGGCCATTCCCAATTCTTCTTATCTCTGCCTTGTCTTTTAGAATTACCCTGTAGCCAATTATCCCAATTTCCACAATTGAAATTTTCCAGCCCGATTTATCAACAAGCTTCCTCCATACTTCATTAATCGGAGGGCAATCTTTGAGTGCATGGATATGTGATTCTGTGTCTCCATTGCAGATTCTGCATATACCATTTCCTTCTCCACATTTGCATATGGATGCTTGAGTGGGTAGTTGTTTGTGATTGGCCAGCCACATAAAAATACGCACCCTTTCTGGGACTTTAAGTTTCCAGATCCTTTTCCATCTTTTTTTTTTGCATACACTGGTTCATTTGTCGTCAGCCATTTATATGTACTAGCAGTAGAGAAGTTACCATCTGTAGCTAGCCTCCATCTCATGATGTCCTCTTCAACCCCCATACTTAGAAAAATCATGTTGCTAATTTTTTGCAGCATTTGAGGGGGTAAGCACAGTACTTGCCTCGTCATCTTCCATTCGCCATCCTCACCAATCACATCCTTTACCCATAATGTTGTGTCCAGTAGTTGGTGATCTTGCATATAACATATGAGAGCAAGTTCTGCTCGTAGCCAAGAGTCTGTCCACAATCTCATCCTAGTACCATCCTTAACCTCCATCACCAAATTTTGTTGAAATTTGTTTCACAACCTCTTTCCATAAATTAGAGTCACCATTTTTTGCTTCCAACTTCCCTTTAAGAGATTCTCCTCTGCCATACTTCCCTATTAACACCTGTACCCATAAATCTTTTGGGTCTTTCCTCATTCGCCATAGAAGTTTGATTAAGAATGCATCATTCATTAACTCTAGCTCTTTCACTCCTACACCTACTTCTTCTTTATGTTTGCACAAGGTAGACCATGTCTATGCATGTCTCTTCTTTACTCCTTTTGTCCCACCCCAGATAAATCTCCGTTGCTCCTTCTCGATCTCCCTAATAATAGACTTTGGAATCCTCGTGTTCCATGGGGTAATATGTTACGGAACTAGTAACTGATTTCACCAAGGTCATACGGCTAGCTAGGGATAGCACGCTTGCTTTCCATCCGCTTAGCCTTTTTCTAACCCGATCCACTATTGACTTGTACTTGTCTTTGTGTCTTCTAGGAAAGGAAATCTCTGCTTTAATGTATCTCCCTAATTCTTCAACCTGGATGAAGTTGCTTTTTTTTTTTTTGCATATTTCTCTTCTCAGTTGGCTATTAACATTTGGAGAGATATATATGTGAGTCTTTTCTTTGCTAATTTTGTGACCAGATATTTCCCCAAATTCTTGCATGCATTCCAAAATAATGTCAATTTGGCTGTGGTTAGCCTCTGCAAAAAGAATAAGATCATCAGCAAACATCATATGGGATATATGTGGACCATTTTGACTTGCCCTCATTCCTCTCTATTTTCTCTCTCGCACACTATCTAAAATAAGGTGTTGAGTTTTTTCATGCTAAGCACAAATAGATATGGGGAAAGAGGATCCCATTGCCTTAAGCTCGTCAATGTACCAAATTCTTGCAAATTTTCACTGTGCCCCAATAGATTGGTAGATGATGTCTAAAGACACCCCATCAATTTTTGAATCATTGAATCTGGACAATTAATTTCAGTTAGCACACGATACATGAAACTCCAACTTATACGATCATAAGCTTTTTCAAGATCCACTTTTATGGCCATATAACTCTTCTTTCCTTTTGCTTCCTCATATAATGGATCATCTCATTCACAATGATTATGTTGTCATGGATATGCCTCCCCAATACAAAACTATATGGTGAAATCAACTTAGGAATGACTTTCTTCAATCTCTGAACAATGATTTTGGACAAGCATTTGTAAATCACATTGCATAAGGAGATGGATCTAAATTGGTTTACTTTCTCTGGATGGTCAACCTTCGGTATGAGCGTAATGAGAGTCTAATTAAACTCCTTTATCTACTCTGGATTATGCCACATAGACTGAACCGCCTTAATTACATTGCAACCCACAATGTCTCAATTTTTTGAAAGAATTGGGCGAGAAATTCATCCTTCCCTGGGGCTTTAAGCCCACCAATTGAGAATATAGCCTTTTTTTTATGTCTTCTGAATTAACTTCTGCACTTATTTCCTCCCACTCACTTTCTGTGACTCTTGGTCAATTATGTGTGGTTTGAATCCAACCCCTATCCAGCTCTTCTTCACTGAATGATTTTTGGAAAAATTATTGACAAGCTCTTTAACTTCTATCTCGTCTTCAACCCATTCATTATTCTCATTTTTTAGCATGTGGACTCTATTCTTCCTTCTTGTTTTTGTATGATAATATGACTTATTTCTGTCCCCATCATTTAACCATTGTGTTCTAGCTTTCTGAAACCAAAGAATTTCTTCTTAGTCCAAGACTTCCATGAGCTCTGTCAATAATCTTCCTTCATGCTCTTCAAGATGATCATTCCCTCCTTCTTGTAATGCTTTCTGAACACCTTTCAGTCTTCTCATTAATTCGTTCTTCTTTTCTCTGATATGGCCAAAGACATTTTTATTCCACTAGGTAACAACTTACATTTATACCCTTTACCTTACCCTTTAAGAGCTATTAGAATCACTAGTTATGACTTAAAGTTGAAAAAACAAGAGTTTGAAAAATTATATTATCACTATACTACTCACTTATTCTTATTTTCATCCAACTTTAAAAAATCATAATTAATTATAGAAAAATCAGAATAAGGTGGTTCCAAGTTTGTTAAAAAGCTCTTTCATTTCTATTTAAGGGAAACATAATTTCATGATTTAGTTGCATGGAAATTAGTGTGTGCGGGCTCTCAAAGTTGCACTGTTCATATGGTCAATTGGCACTATTCATTTGGTCATTTTTCCTTTTTCCTTGATTTTTGGCCTAACTTTGGGAAGACATAACTTTTACTACAAAATTTCAAATGACATAATCTACCACTCCATTTGGAGCTAAAAGTATCATCTATTAGCATGCAAAGGCACATGGTAAGATACAATCATTTACTCAAAACACAACCAACCCAATTTCACAACTTTTATGCCAAAATCATGTGCCAACTAACCATAACTACAATGCCATGCTATATTTCTCATTCTCTCAACATACACATGCAATGGACAGTGTAAAATACATGCATAGACATTATAACGTCGTGTCACACACACATTAGCATACAGTTCAGCACCGACATATCCTAGTATCATTATATATAGTGATCCAAAATATCATGAGAAGTATATTAAAAGCAGGCCTAAACACTTTCCTTGCCTTTGCCTCCAGCTGAGCATTCAGCTATTTTGTGTGAGTGGTAAGATTTTTTGGGAAACCTTAGTAGCAGTATCAATATACATCCAATAACAATATAATGTAATATCAGTTATACTATATGCTATACTCTAACTACTCATCTAAGGCCCTCTCTCTTGGAACTTACCATGTATAGGGAGCATGCACGAGACTCAACCATAATCACATAGCCAAGGCATATAAATAGGGAGTCATACATCTCATAACATAATATACATGCTAGCTGAATCATAGAATAGTAATCCAGCACAAACACACATCAGACAAGCAAAGCAATATAAGTTAAGGTTGGAGAATCTAGCTACTAATTACTCCTGAGTAATGTAGGTGCCTTTTCTCTGCTTCTGGGGTCACTAGATCACTTCTCTACAATGCCTAAACATGTCACAATGCAAAGGCATTCATGTATGCCATTATAACTAAACCAAGAACCCTTTTCCTCTTACACTTAGGGTCTCAGTTCCACATTACCATTGACTGATTTCGGGAGCCAATCCTATACAATTTTAGCCACTAAATCCATCCATGACATTCATTTAAATCAAATCACATTCCCTCCCCACATTACCCCTATGGCCAAACACCCCTCTCGTTGGGGTTCCCATTGCTTTTCTCAATACAATGCTTCCACATGTGTTCTTATAACATACCCTTTAGTAAAACAGTATTTTGAATACAATGGAATTATTAGATCAATGAAAATCAATCTCTATCACCCACCTAGGAGGTATGGCCAAAACTTCATGTAGCTCATATGATGTTGTTTTGATTTAATTCAAGCATGTATACCTTATTTTAACCTTTTTTCCTTTATCTAGATCATAAAACAATCTCAAACTTTCTTCCCCATGCCTAGGCCAAAACTTTGGGTATCATTTCACCCTTATAAATGCCTCAAAAACAATGAAGAAAGAGAGGAAAATTAAAGGGGATACATGCTAGAACTTACCTGGACTTAAGACCAGGTTGGTGCTGGTTGAATCTCTTATGAAAAGACTGAGTTTTGAAACTGCCAAAGGTTCCCTAAGGTACCAAAACTCACAACCGAATAGGGAGGGGGAAGGCCTCTATTTATATACTTGAGCTAAGGCTTTGTTTAGCTTGCACATTAATGCAAAAGACAACATTTTCAACCTGGTCCTTTCATGCCATGACATGTGTCCTTATTCTAGAAGGTTCTAGAAGTTTTCTAACTCCTCCTCCAAGCCAAAGTGTGTGCCACTTTCAACTCCCCTGACTCATTTTTTTTCCGACAATTTCCACCTAATCAAACCGAAATTGTGGAAATTCTCGAAAAACATCTGCTAGGCAAAAAATTTTCAACAGTTGCCCAAAATTCTTTAAATATCTTAGAAGGCTACCATTCAAATTTCTGAAATTTGGATGTCTAGAACTTTTAGAATTAATTTTTCTCCGAAAATTGCCTTCTACTGGCAAAATTCAATCTTGACAATTTTTACTGATATCTTTGAACCTTCTTTTGGGCTTGAGATAATTTTAGAAATTATCTAAAATATTACACTAATTTTACCCAATCCTAATTTAGAACATTGAGGTCCCTATATATTTGGAATAATTAATTTTCAGCTAAAAACCTATTCAACTAAAAATTATTAAAATTCTAAGTCTCATATACTGTCCTATATACTCTTTTCTATATTTTAAGATTTTATGGAAATTTTCAGTGCTTTCGGATCTAACCGAACTTCAGCCTTAAACTTTACTAAATTTTTACTTTTTGCATATAAGTCCTTCTCTTGATTTCACTTTAAAAATTGTGAGATCTCTCTCTCTTCTACGGATTAAGGCCCTTTACCTATCCTGAATACATTATCTAAGGCGCTAAAAATATATAGATGTTGCACACTCCACTAATCGAGATTCTAGCTTTTGCAATTTGTCCCCTGTAGGTTCAGTTTTTCCTTAGTTAGACTGAAGCATTCTTTTAAAGTCTTTATGTTTTAACCAAGCCGCTTCAAACCTAAACGATCTACTTCCCATATAATTTTTTTTCTTCTCTAGATAAACTAGTAGAGGATGATGATCTGATTGTGTACGGGGGCCTATTATGATGAAAGCTTCGCTAAATTCATTTCTCCAATTTGCATTATAAAGACCTCTGTCAAGTCGCTCATATAGCCTGTTAGCAAACTGGGCTGCTGGGCCTCTCCATGTATAATTTGGTCCCTCTGATCCTATGTCCACTAGTTTACATATGTTTATATGGTCAATAAAGGGTTGACATTTTTTGTTCATTGACAAACGTTCCTCCCCTTTGCTCAGATGCATCCTTGATGTCATTAAAATCTCCAGCTTGCATCCATGGGTGTATCATGTTGCTGGAAAAGTTCTTCCCACATGTCTTTTCTTTCGGTTTCCCTGGGACTTCCATACACCACAGTGAAAAACCAATCAACTCTTCCAATCCCGTTACCTTGCAGTGGATAAATTGTTTTTGACTATCACAAACTTGGATGGCAAAATCACCTTAATTCCACATCACCCATATACCACTAGAAATGCCTTGAGCTTCTTCTATTATATGATTTTTGAATTCCAAGCTTCTGATTACCTTCGTTGCTTTTTCTCCACTACATCTAGTTTCTACCAACACCACAATCAGTGGCTTTAATTGTTTTCTCAATTCTGTTAAAGCAAGCCTGAAATTCTTTCCTTTTGCTCCTCTCACATTCCAGACTACAATCATTAAAATTATGATAGAGAAAGAATGGGAACACACCTAGTCATAACTAATTCCTCGAATCATGTGGAAGATGATCCTGCTGGTTAGTTTCATTATCATCCATCGGCGTATGCTGGGGCAGTACCATCCGCGTTTGCCTCTAGCTTTTGTTGAGAAAACTGTCATACTACCTAGTCCCTCATCTAGTTGAGGGGTTGTAAAACCTTCATTCACTCATCATCCCGAATTTATAAATATTTATTAAATTATTTATGTTGATTGCACATATGAAGGAGTTTACATATTAATACAGGTAAAATTAATTGTTTCTTGTAACATGTCAAAATTACCTTCAACAAAATTCCCCAGTTAGAGGGCTTGGAAATTTTGTTTGGTTAATATGGGATTAACTAGGAAATTGTATAGCTAGTTAGGGATACTATGTGGAAAAAATTAATGTTTTAAGCAGAATATGTGATATTATAAAACATGCGGTAAATCTTTATAATAAGGACTTCGAATATATTTTTTCTGTTAATATGTAGTTAGTTTAACGAAGTTGAAGTTTCATTAAATAGGTTAGTTTAAATAGGATTTCATAAGAAAGGCTTACATAGGCTAATAGACCAAGCTTATGCTTTGAGTATGTAATATCAGCCTAAGCCTATTTAGTCAAACTCTGATATGATTTAACTTATTTCCAACCACAAGACCATGTACTTGATTTTCTGGTTAAAACAAGCCTGGTCTTCTTTATATGGAGGTTTGGGCTACATGTATAATGAATGCCGCAGTACAAATTAAAAGTGTCTATACCATTACATACACCACCTAAGGCGCTAGTTTATAGTTATTATTCCAACAGAATAAGCATATAACTGAAAGCAACTAAAAATATTCATTATTTTTTTTTTGTAGTCATAATTTCACTTTAAAAAAAGCGCAGACAAGGCGTATAGTAACCCAACCAAAGAAGCACATCTTGATAATAAGATGAAGCTAAAGCCTGGAAGGAGTTCCTCCAGCAACCACCAGAGTTTCTCCTGTTATATAAGACGCATCATCCGACGCCAAAAATGCGGTGGCAGCTGCCATGTCTTCGGTTGTCCCAAGCCTTTTCAATATTGATTTCTCTTCAAGTTCATTCCTCTGCAGTGGCAGACAGTCCCATCATATGATAAAATAACAGATAAGGAGACTTGGAACAAGAGGATGAAGCTATTTAAGGCTGGTTTGGTACATAGAATAGAAATAGAGAGAAAAAAGTGAACACGACGAAAACGCTGATTTTTTTTTTTTAGATATGATGTGTCCTCTCGTGCCTTCAGATGACGAAAAATGATAAAAAGACAATTCCTGTTATATAATCATAATAGAGATAGATATTGCAAATATAAATTATTGTGCGATCCCCATCATATTGTACCCTTTTTCGGGATGTGTGTGTGTGTGTGTTTTTGATTCTTTGGGGCCTGGGGGCAAGGGGAGTTCCAAAATACTCACAATAACTTCATTATTGGTAAGAAAGGACGCAAAATGGGTAGGCACAAAACCAGGAGCAACACAATTAACACGAGTGTTTGGGGCCATCTCAGCTGCCAAAGCCTAAGCAGTAAATTAAGAAAACCATATAACATTTTTTTTAAAAAAAAAACTCAATTTATCATAATATTGATGAAACAAGTGCAGCCAAGGTACCGACTTTAGTAAGTCCAAAAAGGGCTGTTTTGGTCACTCCATACATAGCCAATGCAGATGGCGGGTTATAACCGGCGATAGAGGAAATAAGAACCACAGAAGAACCCTTCTGCAAGTAAGGAAGTGCATCCTGCCAAAAAGGGGAAGCAGATAACACTCAGTACAATAAAAAGAAAACAACAGAGTGTTGGCAAAAGGAAATATGCTAAAGTAGATTATTCCTTTTCTTTCATAGTTTGGTTTTGCCCCCCTCGGTCGCTCAAATTACCTTCAGAAGAACTATAGAGGCCTTAACATTTACTTCCCACTGCTTGTCAAGGATAGATTCTGGGGATTGCAATAGGTTATCGACAGAAGGATTTGTAGCAGCATTGGACACAATAACATCTATCTTTCCGTATTTCTGCAACAAACCAGAACGTTTAACCACACCTTAGAGTGGAATACAAGCATTTATGAGGATCGATAAATAAAGAGATTACAAAATTAGACGCACTTAGAGAAATATATCATAACTGTCAGTCCAATCAGAAGATAAAGATATTGCGAAGAGGAAAAGTCAAAGGCGTCAGAGAATAAAACACCAGGGACAAGATGGTGAACAGATACAATGGCAACTGATCAGATTAGTATTTCTGTAAAGAGGTGATCAGTGCCTAGATTGTAGTACCACACTAACATATATGCTTATAGTTAATCAGTAAAAATATTAACTTAAAGAGTAGCGGAATTGAATTCATTTGAGATTTCGATTTTAAAATTTTTTTAAGTAAATAAACTTTTTAGTCATCAGTTAGCTATAGAAGGAATAACTACCTGTACGGTTTTGTCTATCAAATTCTTCCTTTGTTCTGCATTTGAGACATGGCAAACAAGGGCCAATACTTCAATTCCTTGAGCCCTGAGCCTCTCAGCAGCTTCATCTACATTTTTCTGTGGTTATTAAACCAAAGAGAAAATCATTTCAGCAATATGAATGCCATTGCAAATCATTTCAGCAATATGAATGCCACTGCAGAAACATCATAGGATACCTTTTATGATTTTATTAATTGTAGGCTCAATAAAAGAGATCGGCCTTTCTATCAATGCAAAGTTAAATCAACAATTCAGAAAGCTTCACCCTCACAGTAGATATAATAGTAGGAGCAAATTCGGGAAAACTTTTGAAAAAGTTATCACCAAGTTCTTCAATAGGAAATGATATGTGGGATTTTTTACAGGTGAGCTAAGCGGATTTGTGTACTTGAAAGAATTTCCAGACAGTGTAATCAGGTAAACAAGTTGAAATCGATCCTAATAATGCCTGGTACACAGGGTATTCATTCATTACTACTTCCCAAAGTGAGACAAACAAAAATTGATCTAAAATCATTTCAGTTTTGCAGGATAAATCCAAACTAATAATTAGTATTCTATCAATTAAACCCTCAAAAGAAGAAATCCGTTTTTCCTCTTCTTCCTCCATCATATAGTATCTACTAACATATCAATACAAACATATTTAACACAAAGCACGGCATCCATCGCAAGCAGCAATGTTCGCAGGTGGTAAAATAATACGACTTATTTTCTGTAAAATCACGGAGATCAATCAGGACTCCTATTAAGTCAAAAAATGAAAGAGAGAGAGAGAGAGAGAGAGAGAGAGAAAGAATCTAGGAAGCTGAACATGATTGAATTAAATCACAACAATTTTGGCGATTTTTACAGTTCAAAAAAGAAAAAGAAGAAGAAACGACGAACCTGCTTGCGAGAAGAGATTACCACAGATGCACCCTCGAGGCCAAGCCTTTGGGCTATAGCGAAACCGATGCCTTGAGTAGAAGCAGTAACAATGGCGACCTTACCCTGAAACCTCTTACCGATCTTCGACTTGTCCATTTCTATTTCTTCTATGAACCAAACCGATTTGATGGAGTGGACTATTGGTTCTGGGGTTATGGACTAGGCTACTTCTCAAGTAAAATCAGACGCATTCTTATCTAATTCACTAATGAGTTTCTATTGCATTAGCTTGACGTGAAACGGGATTAGAGTTAGAGTAGCGGTCGGTGATTTTTATGATTTGTTGTCTTGATTTTTATGATTTAGGTGGTTAGGTTGGGGGCCGTGGAACAGCAATAATTGGTTTTTTTAATAATATATAATAATAAAAAAAAGTTTCAAAAATATTTAACTAAATATGATACTACAAATCGTGCTATAGTAGCACGACTTTAGAAGTCGTGCTATAGTAGCACGATTTGCATTGAAAATGGGGAGGAAGGGAGAAAAATTTGTGCACAAATCGTATAACCTTTGCACGAACAGTGCACAAATCGTATTCGTGCAAAGGTTGCACCGGCACAAATTCTAAAAGAACGAGCGAATACGGGGCAGAATTAGATGTGTTACCGGCAGTCACTATTTTCAATGTTGTTTTATTTTATTTATGTTCTTTTATCCTCACTTTGGAATAATTATTTGTATCATTATGTAATTTAATGCCTTCATCCATTTTTGTATAGGATAAGAATTAGATGTTACAAAAAAATTCAGTGGCAATTTTGGTTATTACTAACAAAAATTACACAAACATTTATTTAGGATTTCTCGTTTTCCCTCTTTTAAAATTGAATTTCTCTAATAATTTTTTTTAGGATTTTGCTTTTATTATTTATCATTTTTATTACATTTTATAAA
>JBAGKO010000015.1:23695442-23716254 GCA_037177275.1 Acacia concinna
TTAAGTTCATCACTTTTGTGCATAACAAGATTAGGCAACTCTGTGACTTGGTCAACATGAACTTCAAGAACCTATTTAAATCAGACCAAGGAGCTGTTGGAGCAAGCTAGCAGCATGGGGAGTTATTAGTAAAGATAGACCATATTGGTATTCCTACTACTGAGTGCTTACTAAGACCATACATCAAAGACTCAGTCTTTCAAGATTCCACTATCATTTATTGAATCTAGCATTTAGAAAGACTAAGCTTTAAAAGTTCTCATTTGAAATCACCAAAACAAATGAGAAAATCATTGTGGGTATTAATGGTAGAGTGGAGAAGCTATGTGCTATGGTGAATTAGAACTTCTAGATGATGTTTGCTCATCAAAAGGCTCTTATTGAAAAGATAGATGTATATGAGGCCTTACTCCAAGCCCATCCTAATATTCTTGCTTCAAAGTTTCTAATATGAGCCTACATCTTCGAAATCCCTCAAATTTGAATACATCAAGATAGTAGCTAGCCAAAAATGTATCAATGGACTTCAAAGGATTTTTACTTAAGTAATTACGACATTACTCAAGTGAGGTATTGTATTCTTGTTGAATTAAAACTATTTGAGTTACATCATTTGAGTGATACTTGATCTTTTGTTTTAAAATCCCTCATAATATGATTATCTTTGAAACTTGATGAGGCTCACAATCAATTTTTTTAAAGTTTCCAATAAATTTCAAATTATTGAGAGTTATTCTTCAAAATGATTTTTTCAACCCATACATACATTAAGGAGGAGCTTCACATTCACATGTGTTTTGTAGCTCACTCCCTTTATTTGAAGAATATCATTAGTATACTCATATGCAATTATTTATAGTTAATTAGTTTTGATTATGAGTTTATCGTATATTTTCCTTTCATGATTTTAATTTTCCAATGCCTCATAGAAATGATAATTTTGAACTTATGACAAGATAACTTATTCTATGTGAGAGCATCCTTCAACATATGACAATGTGAAATTATCGGTTTTGAAGGAAGATGCTTTGATGCTCAATCAAAGGAAAAATATTGTCTAGAAACTTCTTAGTGACATCATCTATGCCAATGTAAAGAAGTATTCATCATTACGTGCTAGAAATATTAAAGAGAAGATCAACTCAATTGGAATTCTGGAGACACCATGAATATATTTCCAAGTTGCATAGCAAAAATGTGCTGACTACAACATCATAGATCTCACATAACAAGAGCGAAAGCTAAAAGACTTTCTAAACCTTCTCTCTTCATATTTTATGCATACTTGCTCATATTTGATATCAATTGGCATTGATTATGAACACTTTCTTGAAAACCCTCTTCAACTTATTTACACATTCTTTTATAAAACCCTTCTTTTATTTGCATCACATTAAGAGTGAAGTATGATGTTAAAGGAATATGGAGGCACTTCTACTTGGTTTTAATATTTGCTTCTCAAAGACCATATCTTATTTATCCTTCAAATGTTTTGCTAATGTCTAATAGGGGGAGAAAATTTGTAAGAAAAATATGTTTCATTTAGCTTGTTTACATATTTAAACATATTTTTTATTAAGTATTTGCCATCATAAAAAAGGAGGAGAATGTTAAATGTATGATTAGTTTTGATGATGACAAATGTAGATGCCAAGTATTAAAAGCAAAAAGTTTGTATCATGCATTATTTCTTCCTTTGATTAACTACCATATTTAATGTAAAACATTTTGTAAATTAGTTAAGCAATTAAAGAATACATCTAAAAGGATGGATGATACTTTAGAAAAATAAATGTGATTGAAGAATAAGAATAAATGTAAGAATGAAGATATCAAATATGGGGTGAAGAAGTCAAGGAAAGGAAAGAAGTTGTTGAGTTAGAGAGTGGAGAATAATCATGAGGAAGAGAAGAGATTGAAAAAAAAAAGATATTGATAGATATAATGAGAATATCAATATTCAAGTTGATAGGTGAGTTATTGAAAGTTTCTATGATCAAATACTAGTTGGAATGACTCAAATTGAAGCTAATATGTAAAAGGTTGTAATCTCAAACTAGGAAATTGAGTTGAAGGGCTAAGAGCTCGCGCTCACGGCCTGAGCTTGAGCTAATGGGTGCTTAACTTCATTTTCTTCAATTTCCTGCCCCAGCATGACATAGCGCTAATCTTTTCACCATATCTCTCCAACCACAAATCCGATTGAGTTAACACTTCTTTCATATGAAACTAGACTTCCAATGTGACATAGTGACATCAAGATCTGGCTCAAACAGTTCATATGAAAGAGACATGCATTTTCAAAGTTGGCACTATATTTTGTCATAATCATCTAGATAAGGTTCAATATTTTTGACATATCTCTCAAACCATAACTCCAATTGAGATGATTCTTTTTGGATATGAAACTAAACCCTTACCAATTTTAAAGAAGCCAAGAAAAAGGAAAACAAAGATCATATGAGGGAATTAGGAATTTTCAAAAATGACGCTGTGATTTAACAATTGTTCCATAACAGTAGACTTTCTTTGATTCATATCTTCTAGAATATAATAATTTTGGGGATGATTCTTATTGCATTAGAAAGAAAATTCAACAAGCTTTTTAGGGATAGGCCATTTGCTAAATTTGAAGGTAAAATAACAAACTTCACCTAAGTGGACTTGAGCTCGTCAGTGAACTCTCTATTTTTCCAAAAAAAAAAATCATTGCCTTCCCATTATGGAAGGCATCCTTCAGCAAGCCACTCGTTGAAGGATGAGGCAAACATTAAAAAAATTAATATTATAATTATATTTAAAAAAAATTCCTCTCCATAACAGAGAGTGACTCACTATTAGGGAAAGAACCTTTAGCGAGTCACTCGTTTAAGGCAAGGGGTCTATTTTAAAAATTAAAAAGAAATTGACTCAAGCTCTTCTTGTATATTTTTTCCCTTCTTTTTGAAACCCAATACCTCAAGCCATAAGCTCAAGTTGTCAGAAATCATTTTCTTATATTTTGGCAAATCCATTTTTTCCCTTCGCAATATCTCAAGTTATGAATATCATTTTCTTTGTTTGTTCCGAAAACTCAGAAGTAAAATTACTTTTTGTTAAATCTTGGATAGATCAAGCTCTTGAAAATTATTAACTCAAGCTATCTCTTCATTTACATCATTAAACCAATTTTCTCTCTCCAATAGCTCAAGCTCTTGAAAGAAGTTAACTCAAGCTTTTTCCTCTAAAATCAATTCTTAGAACCTTCGATAGCTCAAGCTGTAGACTCAAGCTCCCCTACATTTCTTTTCTTCTTTTCTTTACATAAGCCAAAATTCCTTTCATTTTGACTCAAGCTCATTGAAAATTATTAGCCCAAGCTATCTTCAATTTTCATCTATAAATCATTATTAACCTTCATAAGCTCAAGTTTGTTGAAAACAGTGACTCAAGCTCTCTTCACTAAGTTAATTTCTTTTGAAATATTATAGCTCGAGCCTCTTTTTCTTAGAAACTTGATATTTCCTCTATCAAAGAAATTTTCTAGAAACATATTTTCATAGGGTAATTCTAGAATTATCTATAGGTTTTTGTTATTGATACCCATTGATTACTAATGCTTTAACAAGTTATTATAAGTGTTTAAGAACATATTAAAAGTATCAAAGATGGGGTTACCACTCAAGATGGCAAAAAGTAAAATTGTGTCAAAACTCCAACAGCTATATTTCAACAGGAAGAAAAGTTTATCAAGAGGCAACATATACTTCATCATCTTCAACGGTCATCAAAGGGACACTAACTAGGAAAGGAGAAATATTCAAGACAAATGAGGTGATGATATATGAGAGCTTGCATAAACACAGGATCATAATACCAACCTTCTGACTCCAACATCATATACTATATATTTTTAGTGTTTATATAATATACCATTGAGAGAGTTTACATTTTCAGTGATAATCTATATATTGTTGTGAGAGAATATTGATTGTAATCTTTATCATTTCCTTACAGGGTGTAACAGAGAGTAACTTTGAGAGAGTTACTAAGGCTTCATAAATGCCCGGAGTAAACTTGTAGTTTGGAAAGGTTCTCAAGTACTAGTGAAACTTGAGAGATTGTAGCAGCTTCGCTTGTGCTTAGACTAAACAAGAAGATAGTGGATTGAAAATCCTCAAGTGGAGCTTGAGAACTGGATGCAGGTTATTGTGGATTGGACCGTACCAGGATAAATCACTGTTTGCAATCTCTATTCTTTTATCTCTAATATTTTTAGCATGTCTAACTTAATTGATTATATTTGAATTTGTGGATAATTATTTTTATACTTATTATTTTGATTAATATACGAAAAGATTCAAAAAGTTCATAAGGTTTTATGAGACACCCAATTCACCCCTCTTAGGTGACAGCCAGTTCTAACATTTGGTATCAAAGTGAGGCTCTTGTTTAAATGACTTAATCGTCTTAAGAGTTATCAATGGCTGATTTTGAGTGTTATATGCTTTCTGAAGGTTTTGATTATACTATCCTATCATTTTTAAAAGATATCGATTTTTAATTCTGGAAAACCATAATGATTAATTTTATGGAAGTATATGATTTTGATATGTAGGATGTGTTTGAAAATATTTTTCATTTCAAGCTAAGAAGAGATTGGATTAAAAAGGAAAAAAAATGTTTTCATTAAATATTATAATAATGAAAATTCTATATAGTGTTTTGACTGAAAAAGATTTTGCAAACATCAAGTGTTACTCTATTGTTAAAGATATTTAATATACTCTTAGTTCTATTTATACATCTAACAATTGTGTTGAAATTGACACATATTTTTCGTTGTTCTTTCATTGCATTTGGAATTTACCTCATTAATACTAATTTTTAGATTCGGGCAAAAAACACACTAATTTTTAGATTAATTGTCATCCGGTTTGAATTTAATAAATAATCAATTAAATGCCCATAAATTAAAATTAAAACCATTTTGAAAATAGTGGACCCTAATGAAATCCGTATGCATTATTAATCAATTCATCCTTATTAAATTGATTTTGATATCACATATTTATAAAAATATTATTTACAATATTAGTGTTATATTAAATTTTTAATCATTGTTGATCCATATTTGTTTTTGTCGTTATTCATGTTCTTAAAAAAATTAAAAATTTTATTTTCAGTTTTTTAAGTTTTTACTTTATTATTTTATTTCAATATTTTATATTATTTTTTACCATTAAAGTTTATACCTTTATTTTCCTATTACGTGTTACTTTCATTTAATACTTATTTTAAAATACTTCTCATGCTGTTAGCATTTGGCTTCAATTAGCAGCTAAACACCGTTATTATTTAACGGTTCACAGTGTAAATGACATTTGGTTTCCTATTACATGTTATTTTCATTAATTACTTATTTCAAAATACTTCCCATCCCTTTAGCATTGCCTTCAATTAGCAACTAAACATCATTATTACTTAACGGTTAACTGTGTAAATGACCTTCGGTTTCAATCATCATGTTTTAAAAATAAACACCGTTACAATTTAAGGTTACTAAAAACTTTTTAGGGAGAATTTCAATTAAGTACTAAAGAAGTAAATTAATTTCAGTCAAGGATAAAAATATTTTAAAATTTTAGTCAAAGCCTAAGGACCAAAATGAAAATAAGTTTTTAGATAAAAAGACAACAATGCCTCTTATCACATAAACAAGTGAAATCCTCTTATGAATAAGTGTACAACTCTTCTTGAATAAATATAATCCTCCTATGAACAACACATTAATTTCCAGTTGTCAAAATTATACACTTGTTCATCGAAAGATTTACTTATTCACGGAGAGTTGCATACTTGTTTATAGAAATATTTCACTTGTTTATGAGATAATGGGCATTATTGTCTTTTTACCTGAAAAATTTATTTTCATTTTGATCTTTGGGCTATGATTGAAATTTCAAATTATTTTGGACTTTGACTGAAATTAATTTGCTTCTTTAATACTTAATTGAAATTCTTCCTAAAAAGTTTCTAGTAACCTTAAATTGTAATGGTGTTTATTTTAAAGACGTTAAGTAATAATGGTGTTTAGTTGCTAATTGAAGCCAAATGCTAAAGGCATGGGAAGTATTTTACAATATTAATTAAAAATTTAATTTAAACTAAAATAAAATAATAATGTGGACATTGACAACATTGAATTTAGAACAAAGTTTTAAAACTCGAACCGATGGCTGAACCGCTTAGGCTATTGTGTTAAGGGATAGTGAGTTAGACTGAAATTAAACTGAAGCCAACTCGGGTCTGAATTAATGAGGAAGTGAAGATTTTAGGATTATCAATATAAATTTTTAAAGAAAAAAAAATCAATATTTCAAAAAATAAAAAATGACAATCCCGAGTTGAGAACAGGATCAGACGGGTTTAAACACCGTTTGGCTATTTTTGAGCCAGATCGACTGGCCTGGTTCAAGTTTCATAACATGGATTTAGAATCGAAAGAACGCCTTTTAATTAACTCCCGTCGAGCCAAATTAAACAAAGCCTTAGTCAAGGTTAAAATAAAATAATATACAATAGTGCGGAGGACATTGAAGCATTACCTGACATAATTTTATTATCATCAAAATAAAAGGACAAAAAGGTGGGTCATAGAAAAAAAGGACAATAAGCATTATCTGGGAATTATTCCTGTTTCAATTGTTTATTTGGGTCAACTTTGTCTGTCCATCTCACGCTGTCAAGCTTCATTAAATTATAGCAAATATTATGTTACGCTGGAGGACTATTTTAATAAATGGTTTATTCTTAACAACCTCAAATATAAGAAAATATAATGAAGGCTAATGGTCCTTTTCTATGAAAACAAATAGTGTGTGAAGACCAAATTATGCCTTATTCAGCAAAATGTAACGAACGACTTGACGTTATAAAAAAGAATTCCAATTAACTGTGAAATTTCTCTGAAATTTAAGCATTGAGCCATAGAACACAAAGGGTATGTTTGGCTCAATGAAAGAGAGGAGAAGGGACATATTTTAATGGAGGGTGGAGGGAAGGGGAAGAGAAGATCTGAGAAGGATTTTGTTTTATCCTGTTTGAATAGATAAAAAGGGAGGGGAAGGAGGAATTTTAATAATGTAAAAAAAGATAATCAACAACATAAAAATATAATAAATAGAAAATAAAATAAACACTAGTCAATGTAAAAGTTTTTGAAGTGTAACATATAAAGGGAATTAATATTTATCATGTAATAAAAAAATTTTACTTGCAACTTTCAAAATGTGTGTATTAATTTATTTTTCTTATTAAAAATATGTATAAAACGATAAAAAAATATAATATAGTATGATACTAATAATGTATAACATAAATCTAAAATGAAGGCAACATAGGCATATTAAAAAAGTGTAAAAATTACGTGTATGTTAATTAATAAAAATATAATATTTTCCCTCCAAATTCCCCCAATTTTGGAGGAGAAAGTTAGGAGGGGAAGGGAGGAAAAATCTTACTTCTAAAATTTTTTGTTATCTAGTAAAGGAAATGGGAGCAAAATCCCCCAACTCCCCTCCCCTCTTCTTATACCAAACACACCCTAACTTTTTTTTATTCAGACGAAGACTCATGTTAGTTTTTCAGCAAATTAAATTCTGTAATGCTACGATATTGTCCGAATACTAAGATATATTACCTTCGATTTTTTTTTTTTGTAAGATATAAATTTATTAATTGATCAGGTTCTTTTTATAAAATCAACTTTAAGTTATTTATGAACATTAAATATGTATTTTTACCAATTTTATTTATACATAATTAATTTACTCTCTATCATTATCTTTTTCTATACATTTTCTTTCATCTGTTTCCGGTTCCCCTCAATATTTCTCTCTCACACCTACCTTCTTATAAATAAAGACATATTTAAAAAATCTAATTCCTTTCTCAATAAAATACTTATTTGGAACTTTTTAATGATGAAATATATATAGTATGTTAAATTATACTTTTAGTCCATTAAGTTTATCTACTTTTGATCCTATATTTCTAACATCATAAATATTGTTAATCGAAAATGATGACCTAACAAACTCAAGGGATGATTGTGTAATTAAATTATACTAATCTTAAATTTAAAATATGTGTAAATTGAAAATATATCTAATAACCTAATCAAGTAATCAATATTTAAATTTCAATGATATTAAAAAGTTTAGTTTAATTAATAATCTAAATATAGTAGGTTAATAATCTAATTAGCAAAACCTTGATTTCTTTTGTTTTTTTTTTGTGCCAAAATTAAATCACTATTTCAATTGCAGTGATTTGTTGGTTTATTTTAGCTCAATAAGTAAATGTATTATATTTAAAAAATGAAAGGGAAAATATCATATAAAGACAGTTGAATTACCCAAATTCTAAATTTAAGTCACTGAACTTAACAAATTATATATCAAATTATATGTCCTAATTAGGGATTTAAAAGTTTGATCACATCCATATCCCTTAGTTTTATTGAAAAACATTATTTATTATTTTTTTCTTGAGAAAGGAAGGATAAATTAATTCCTTATAAATATGAGTATATATAATTGAAAAAGGTAAAGTCTTATGTATTCCAATGTTTCACAAGTATTTTTATATGAGATTTTTCCTTTTAGCAAAATAATAATTATGGATTATATTCAATATATATTAAAATATGAGTCATAACAAGTATTTAAATAGGAGTCATAACATTTTGAATAAAAATATAAATATGGAAATATGATAATTAATCTTCATTTATATTGACCGACACAATAGATTCTAATTTTTTTTAATAAATCTTTTTATATAGCTAAATATTGTATATAAGAAAGAATGTTGCCTATGATTAATTTTTAGAAAGAAGCATGAGAATAAGAAAAAAAAAGTCCTATAATACTTCTTAAGGAATTAATTGATAGAGCAAATAATAGAGTTATGTTTTTAAGTTTTTTATTTTAATAATTATGGGATATGTATGTAATTTAACCGAAATTTTAAATTCATAATTACGACGTATACCTGATATATAATTTGTTAAGGTTAGTGACTGAATTTAGAATTTAGGCAATTCAACCGTCCTTATATAAGATTTTTCCATGAAACTTAAATATGCTTTGTTGGTTGCATATTCATCACTTGAGTTTACAATATCAAAAATTTTCATAAGTAACATTAGCCTTATTAGAAATATAAGACCAAAAGCATACTTTATAAAGTTAAGGGACCAAAAGTATACTGTTGAGGCAAGCTTTACACCTAAGAGGGGGTAAATTGAGTGTTACACAAAGTTTTCCAAAAGCTCAAACTCAAAACGTATACTGATTCGATTAAAACTTACAACTTACGTCCAGTTCTCACTATCCACTGAGTTCTACTATTCTTCAAGATTTCAACGAGCTCTTGGTGCCACAGTACAGACTCGATTGACACTTAAGAGATCACTCCCCTTAGAGTGTGTAATCCAAGTCCCCACTCTTGACTTTGAGTATCTCACGATTGATTTCAGAATATAATGAATACTCTCTCAAAGAGCTAAATAATAATCACTGAAGAACGATAATAAATTTGTGACTCTAATAAATGCAACACTATCAATAAATTTTCATTTTGATCGTTAGTTGTTGCCGTCATAAATGATTGAGCTTTTATAGCTTTAATGAATTCGTCAACCATTGTGTCTCTGTATGTTTCCGTTGGAACATAATCATTTCTATGATTCTTGCCGTTGAGAACCAAAAGGAACTTCTTCTCTCGGTTAAGGAAGTAGTTGTTGAAGCAAAGAGAACGTTGGTAGGTGGATGTTTGCCAAATCTGAATATGTATTTAATGCTTCTAACACACCCATGCTTTTGGAAGATTTAAGCTTGTGTGTCATTAGATACATTCCCAATCTATTCTAATACATAAAAGAAGTCATTTATGAATATTAGAAACAAATGGGTGTCAATAAAACAGTTTGTAGAATCAATATGAAATTTTACGCTACGATGCTCTATTTTTAGGAACACTAGATTTTTGAAATAACCTTGAGGTTTCATAGTCCCCTCAAGGTAACTTTCATAAATCAGAAGAGATTATCATACTTGAGGATTTTGCATCAATAATTAACATAGGATGTTTGAAAAGAATATGTCCTCGAGGATTTCACAAACTGGAATAACCTTGAAGTTTGGAATTAACCTTGAGGTTTAAATATATTAGTTCACAACCTTGAGGTTTGAATCTTAACTCAAGGTTTGTGTATGGAAATTGTAGTTCAAATGTATGTTTAAACCTTGAGGTTTGTAACCAAACCTTGAGGTATCGTGATTTCACAATGAGTTGAAAGAAGCATGAGAAAAGTGATTAAGTTTGATGAACTCACCAACTTCAAGGTTAATGACTAATCTCGAGGATTCTCTGATATTATCGCAACAGCAAGGTTTCAAAATACAAGAGAAGGTTTTAGAGAAACCTCATTGAGTTGCCAAAGTTTGGTCATACCTTGATGGTAAGCTCTAACCTCAAGGTTTGTCTTATTTCCACAAGATAGCAAGGTTTCTCCCAAACCTTACCCCAACATTAAGGTTCGGTTCAAACCTTGCTATTGTTGGAAGGGCCCGAAACCTTGAGGTTAGCCTTCTACCTTGTCAACAACAAGATTTTGGCCATACATTGCTCCAACAGCAAAGTTTGACACAAACCTTGTAATTGCAAGGAGAAGCTTGAAATTTCAAGGTTTCCAATCAACGTCGAGGTTTGGGCTCAACCTTACCAACAGTAAGGTTTTGAGCAAACCTTGCCATTGAGTAAAGGATATTAAAACCTCGAGGTTTGCAATCCATCCTCACTCACAGCAAAGTTTGGGCAAAAGTTTGCCGTTATGGCAAGGTTTGTGGGTTGTGGCAAGGTTGTTAAACCTCGAGGTTTGACTGCAAATTTTCTGCAATCAAACCAACTTCAAATGTTTCAAAACCTTTTATCATATATTACTCAAGTAATTTCCCTTTGGTTAAAGTTATTTAAATGCATTTCCAAATCATTATAAGTTAAGTTATCATCAAAATATAGGATCTAATATATACCTTATGTCAAACTTAAAAGAATAAAAGTATGCATTAACTTATATAGTACTACTCTACTTAAAAATATAAGACTCAATTGACTTTTTTTTTTGAAAGATTAGCAAAGCTAAATAAGTTAATTTAAAATATATACGTCTCTCATTTTTTAAAACTAATTAGCTTGATTTATAAACTACTATATGATCTAATGACATATAGTATATCTTTCCTTTGGTCTTAAATATAATATTTAATTGACTTTTTTTTATGATTTTAAGGAGCCAAATAAATATGCTATCTTATATGTTTTATTTCAATAGATTATATATCTTTCTTTCTTTCTTTCTTTTTGCCACGACATTAGATTATATATTAGTTTATAAATTTGAACAATTAGTTTGGAGAAAAATAGTGAGTTCAGTTAGCTTTCTTAATCTTTCTAAGAAGTTAAGAATGCTTTATATTTAAGAGCGGAGGTAATATTATGATTAAATAATGAGTAAAATATATTGACTATCTCTTTATTTTACTTAAATTACATAAACCTCCCATCTATTTTAAAAGCGTATATAGACCTCCTTTAAAATTAAAATATATATTACAGAAACTTCCATTAAATATTTAAGATTCAATTTTTATCTACTCAATCATTAGTTGACTGTTAAGTTTGACTATTAAACATTTGTTTTGATCAAAATACTACTCTTTTACCAAATGAATAAACAATTATATTTTCTTAAAACTAATTTTTTTATGCAAACAAAAAATAATTCTAATGCATATATGCTCAAAATTTCCAATAAATCATAAAATTTATTAATTTTTATCATATTATTAAATTTTTAATTTTTAATTTTTTAAATGACTATAAAACATATTTCATTCATTCATTCATTTTTTTTTTCACAACACCATGATTGAAAATATGATTGAAAGATACACACATATATTCACCACATGTTATTAAGAATGTACATTTGAAATGTTACATAGCTTATACTAATTTACAATACATTTATTTAAGCATGCATCTATTAAAAGAATTAATCATATTTTTAATTAAGTTTTCTCTGTTTGTGTATTAATTAAATTAGTTAAGTATTTATCTCAATATAGAAAAAAAGTCCAAAAGATAACTATTTGCAACAATAAAAAATAAATTAAGAAAATAACTCAAATTATTTAAACAATTGTCGTAAAAAATATGGAATTATTAACAATGAAGGGTAAATTAGTAAATAAAATACCAACGGCCTCTAGACTGTGTGTTATAGTTAGTGCCCTATGTGGCACCCAATCTGAGTTCAATCCCAGTCACATAATAAAAAAATTAGTAAATAAAATGTATTTTGATATAAATTTTTATTAAAAATAAAATTTTATAATAGAATTAACTTTTGAACTTAAGTATATGCTTTTAAAATAGAATAGAGTACATGTAATTAAGGCAAAATACGGGAGGTAAGAGTGTTTTACTCATAAATAATATATTTAATTTTTTTAACATCTTATAAATAAAGTTAATTAAATTTTATATTTGGGATGTGAAGAAGTATTATATAATAACAGCTGTACATCTCTTTTTGCTTTATTACCGCTCTTTTTATGGATGGAAAATATTGGTCTAATCTTCAGTGCGGTGGCTTTCTGCCTTGTTCCGCCTTTTTCGTTTGTGTTGGATATTAGGTCTCTTATTTTTTATAGTTTAATACTTTAATATTTATAATTAATTTGTTAGGTTATCAAGTCCTGTTATTGTTTAATATGATAAATCCATTTAAAAAAATGGAAATAGAGAAATGAAGAGAATATTCCATGCTTTCTTATTTTATTTGACAAAAGTAGTAATTCTGTAAAATTTTTAATTATTATATACAAAACAATTAAAATAACGAAAAAGATTTCGTTTTCCTTTATGGGATATAGTTCAATTAGACCAAACATGATAAACATGACCTAATTAGTGTAAGCGATTATATGTGGATGTCGTTTTTTGTATGAGAACCAATTTTGATGTTCATCACAGTGACCAACACTAAGTATAATTTCAATTATCTAGATTTAACGTATTAAACGGATTATTTTTAAATACAAAATTATTTTTAGTAAATGAAAGTTATTTTTTTAGATTTGATATATATAATAATATTCTTAAATATTACGTAAAAAAATGAAATTCATATATACCCGTCCAAATTTGGTATATCATAAAGTCACAATTATGTAAAAAAAATTACTGTTTAATTTTAAAAAATGTAGATATATAGAGAGAGAGAGAGAAATGAAGATAATAGTCCATACTTTCTTTATTTTATTTGAAAAAAAGTAGTAAATATTTAAAGTATTAATTACTATATACAAAACAATTAAAATGATAAAAAAATTTATGTTTTCCTTTATGGGATCAACCATCAATCAGGCCAAACAAGATAAACATGATCTAATTAGTGTAAGTAATTATATATTGATGCGGTATCTTGTATTATGGTAATCAATTTTGGTGTTCATCACAATGATCAATGCTAAGTATAATTTCAATTATTTAGATTTAAATATTTCAATTAATGATTTTTATATAAAAATTATTTTTTAAAAAATTATAGTTATATATATCAAAATATTTTAAAAAAACGTTATGTATGTAAGAAATGAAATCCATATATACCTGTCCAAATTTTGTATATGATACAGATATAATTATGTACAAAAATAAATATGTAAGAGCTGACTGTTTGAATATGAAGAGAGAGTGGGAGAGGGAGAGAATATTCCGTACTTTTTTTTTTGCCAACTAGAATATTCCATGCTTACTTTAATTTATTTTTATTTTTTTGCCAACTACTTGAATTTAGGGAAAATTTTATTTAAAATAACTAAATTCTAAAGCACTTTAAATAAATTCCTAGGCTTGAATAGGGATTTTCTGAATGTGGTAATTGAACTAATATGTCTATAAACTCTACTCTCCTCATATGTTTGGTTTTGTTTTCCCCCCTTACTTAGATCTAGTATCATCTATTATTTTGAGGTTCTAACTGCTTTTTTTAAAGTTTGAGTGAAGGGTTTGAGCAGTTAAACAGTTGTAATGATTTCACATACATCCTATATACATGGTACAATATTAGGGTTAAAAAGAATTGTTATAAAAAAAACATATATTCGTTAACCAAAAAAAATGTAGATTCTGACGTTAGGGTTAAAAGTAGGGAAAATGACACTTAAATATCACATAAATTTATAAAACTCAAAAATGTCTGTTAATATTTCAAAAATACACTAAAATATCATGGACAAAATTAAGTTTTTTTTTTCTCTGAAGGGAAAAGTGATCTAGAAGCTAGCGAACTCCATTACTCTTATGGGTAATCTTATTACTTTTATAGCGAAAAATCCTCTCTCTCCTTTGTTTTCCAATTTTGCTGAAGTGAAAAGTGATTCGAAAACTGACGAATTCCATTACTCTTATTGGTAATCCCATTAATTTTATAGCGAAAATCCCCTCTCTCTCCTTTGTCATGGACATATTTCTTCCTCCTCTGTCACTATGCGTCAGTTAATGTCAGTGTCAGTGTTAGATGAATAGTGACAGAAGGAGAGAGAAAAACAAAGATAAGAAAAATTGTAGTGAAATCCATTACTCTTATGGGTAATCCTATTACTCTTATAGCGAAAATCCTACTACTGTTCACATTCAAAAATTTGAAACCCAATTTGGTCCCATGTCTTTTTGAAATGTTAACAGAACTTTTTGGGTTTTACAAATTCATGTGATATTTAAATGGAATTCTCCCTTAAAAGTATATAAGAATTTATCTATTAAAAATTTTAGGGTTAAAAACATATAAGAATTTACATATTAAAAATCTTGATTTTTTTTAACTAAATAAGGGCATTATAGTTTTTCGACAATATTTTAAAATCCCTAATTAAGCCTTACGACTTGATTAAGAATTTATTGAAATTGTAGATCTAAATTTATATTTTGCTATTTGAGAAGGATTTAATTAGGATTCTTTTGAAAGTAGTAATTCTTTAAAATTTTAATTACTATATACGATACAATTAAGATAATATAAACATTTATGTTTTCCTTTATGGGATCTACCAACAATCAGGCTAAACATGATTTAATTAGTGTAAGTAATTATATGTCCATGTCATATCTTGTATGGGAACCAATTTTGATGTTCATGACCATAATCAATGCTAATTTTAAAAATAAAATTTAAGATTTTCAACATGATTTTTATAGTTACTTTTTATATATATTAAATTAGGTTAAAATATACTTTTGATTCTTTAAATTTAGTTGAAGACTTCATTTAATCCCTTAATTTTAAAAAATGTGTTTTTAGTCCTTTTAAGTCAACCTGTTAACTTCATTAACAAAAAATGCTGACATATGGAGACTTTAATTTTGACAGCAACTTAAATATTCATTAGGGTTTTAATTATTTTTCTATTTACATATAATTTAAATATAAAAATATATTATTATTTTAACTTTACTTAATATTTTCCAACATTGAAGTTAGTTAAGTTAAAAAAATTAAAAACACAATTTTTAAAATTAAATGATTAAAAGAGGATCTCAATTAAAAGATTAAAAGTATACTTTACCCTTTAAATTATTATCTATATATCTACTAAAAGATGTAAAAAATGAAATCCGGATGTGTTACTGTTATCATTATTACTTATTAGTCTTGTGTAGGTAATTTTCTTACTGGTTTCTGATCAGAGCATATTCCTGTAATTTCCTTTCTGTGTACGCCTTTGTCTCTTAACGCTGCAATTATCCGCCACCTCAGTCCAAAGCATCTCATCGAAGATCCTTTGGCCTTTTCTCTCTCTCTGAAACTATAAATAAAGCCACCTCAAACGGAGTAGACCGTATCAGGGAGATCTTCTTCGACCCTCCTGATTCTCTGAATCCTCCTTTCATATTTCTCTCTCTCTGTCTGTGTTTTTTTTCACTGTTCACGCCTTTTGTCGGCCAGAAAATGAAGGTGGAGAACTCAAACGGAGAGATCTTTGCCGAAAACAATGGTTCTGAATCCCTCGTCAGCTTCTCCGATGGTCTTCAGTCGCCAACTTCTGCGTTGGCCAATGGGGGCGATGTCGATAAAGATGGGGAAGAGATATTTGTGCCTCCTCTGAACTTCGCCATGGTCGATAATGGCATTTTCAGGGCGGGGTTTCCTGACTCTGCCAATTTCGGATTCTTAAAATCTCTTCGTCTCCGATCGGTTATGTGAGTTCAATTTCTGCTTTCGTTTTGTTTGGTAACCGAAATTGCTGTTGTTCTTCATTTTGTGTTTTGGATTTTTGATTTTGATTCGGTTCTGATTTTGTTCAGATGTTTGTGTCCTGAGCCATATCCAGAAGCTACTTCCGAATTTTTGAGGGCTAATGGAATAAGACTCTATCAATTTGGGATCGATGCCTTTAAGGTTTGTATCGTTTCTGATCTTAATCACCACCGCTGACTTTTTTGGGAAAAAAAGGTTATTGTCTGTCCGTCCGTAATTATCGAGAGATAATGCCTGCAGCATATTTGCATGATGCTTCTGAAATGATCCAACTATGTCAACAATAGTGTAGGCATGCATCAAAATGCTTTGCTCATAATTTGCCTCTTCACATGCACATGTTCTATGACATTTTAAATGTGGGATTGGTTCATTTAAAAACTACCAATCAGCCTAATTGATACGAACATTAGATGTAACGAGGGGAAAATTATTAGATCAATACAGTTTAATTTGGGGCATTAAGATTCATATGTCTATGCCAAAATTCAAACTCGATCATGTCCATTAAAAGTTCCGTGGAGGCTGGTCCTCAAACTAAAACAAGTAACTTCTTGTTCTAACTGAAGCAGCGTCCTGTGGTTTTTTTTTTTTTTTTTTGACATTTATTAGCTAATTAATTAATTATTTCATACGAAAGTTAGATATATCAATGGACAACACACTAGCTGACCGTAGTTCTATCTTAAAATTCTTCACTTAACTCGATTATTGATTATTTACTTCGTTATATTAGTTACCAGGTGCCAAAGTAGAAACAAATGAAGGGGACAATCTTATAGGATTCTGTCATATTAAATGATTCTGCAATCCAGATATGACTTTTATACCGCTTACATCAAACTTAAGTGTAACACTTGCCTTTCATATTATAAAAAAAAAAGGAAAAAGAAAAAGAAAAAAGATATGACTTTTATATTAAATGCGTCATATATGATAGCCTGGAACAGATAAATGAACCTAAGCAAATTACTTCTCCTACAACAAAGCATTGTATTGGTTGTAAGAGGTGTGAATTTACTTGTCCAGCAATTCTTTTTTTCTGGCCCTTTTTCTTTACCACCAATGTTTTTCTTAATTCACATTCGTTGGTTCCTTGTTCTGAAGAAATAAAGTAATAGGACCATCTCTAT
Source organism: Acacia concinna (assembly GCA_037177275.1). Lineage (NCBI taxonomy): Eukaryota > Viridiplantae > Streptophyta > Magnoliopsida > Fabales > Fabaceae > Acacia > Acacia concinna. The sequence continues at coordinate 23,712,948 of JBAGKO010000015.1, forward strand.
TACTATGATGAAACCTATCTTCAATAACTGTGGCAGATTTTGTGATTGGCTATGATAATGGAGTACTCATCTATTCCAGCACTGGGCAATCATTTTTTGATTTTACTTACCTGCACTAGAATCTTGGAATTGGATTTACTTGACCTTTGTCCCTCCCACCCGCAAAATATTCCCCAAGGAAATCTATAAGAAATGAATATTTTCTTTTGGTCTTGTTTGGTTCCCTTGGTAACTGATATTTTTTGTTCTGGTGTTCTTCAATATAACGCTTGAGATGCTTTTTGTCATTTTCATTTTCTCCAAGATGTGAATTTTTCTAGTGACTACTACAATTTCATTTTTTAAAAGGTAAAGAAACAAATAGTAATTATGTTTTGCACTTTGACCATCCAACACAATTATCTTTTGTTGAATGCAAAAAGGTTAATAAACAATTTTTAAAGTTAGCTAAAATGGCAATTCCGTTAAAGTTGATCGTTAAATCTAACGTTGACTATTAAATCCCACTCAGCATTTAACGGTCAACTTCAACAAAATTGCCATATTAGCTAACTTAAAAATTGTTTATTGCCCTTTTTGCACCCAACAAAAGATAATTGTGTTGGATGTTCAAAGTGTAAAACATAATTGCTATTCTTAGACCTTCACCCTTTTTTAAATATTTTGTGTTGAGAATTTTCAAGCTGCCTCCTTTATTGCACTTGCATTCACCCTCGTTTTCCTCCTGATCTTCTATCATTGTTATAGAAGCTTTATGCCCTTTCTGAGGATCCTTCAACTGTATTAATCTCATGCAATATATAATCTTTTAGATGCTTCATTTTTTTGATGGTTACTTCTTGGCAGCAAATTCCAGGGAAAGGGAATGGGGAAAAATTGTTGTATATCTTCCTAAGAATTATGCTTTTTTGTTTTCCCCTTTTGGTCGTCGTTGAGCTGTAATTGTTACCAGAAAATCATGCGATTCAGGGGAATGATATGTAAGAAAACATTGTATCCTTCACTTTTATAATGTGTTGTGGGCAGGAACCTTTTGTTAACATACCAGAGCATACAGTGCGAGAAGCGTTGCAAGTGGTCCTTGGTATAACTTACGCTTGAACACCTTTATTATTTCCTGCGTAAACCAGGAAAGCTTGTTCAGTGGTTTATTAACTTAAATCATTTTGTTTATCTTGCACCAGATGTTAGGAACCACCCTGTGCTAATTCATTGCAAAAGAGGAAAGGTAATCAATGGATCTTTTTTCTTTTACACTTTTGTTATATCGACTTAATTAATCATGAATATTCCTCTGCTTTTACCATGAGCAGCATCGCACTGGATGTATTGTGGGATGCTTAAGGAGATTGCAGAGATGGTGTCTATCATCTATATTTGACGAGTACCAAAGGTTCGCTGCTGCCAAAGCTAGAGTGTCAGATCAGAGGTTTATTGAATTGTTTGACATTTCTAGTTTGAAGAACAATCCAATGTCATTTTCATGCTCAAAGAAGTAGAATCATTGGCGTATCCGGAAAAGCGATGGCTTCCTCCATGAAAACTTTCCGTGATGAAGAAAAGGCTGAAAGTTACCTTTTCTTTCTGGTCCCATTTATTATTTTCGTAGTGAACTTGAGAGAATGATGTTAAGTTACAATGTTATGTTTTTCTCTTAAGTTTCGCTGTTACTTTGGTCGTATATGTGGTATCCTCAAACCTCAATGTAGGATTGTTATGCGGAGATCAATTGGTGCTTTGATGATTTTATGGATTAATATAATGTTTGGTTCTTATAATTTGCCTTAATTTTAATTCTAGCTCTTATAATTTCAAACCATAGGTTTTGTTTTAACCTGAAATCAAATTATAGGTTTGATTAAAGAAAAAACAAAAGAAGTTATGGTTTGAAAGAATCAATATATCTTACAATACCTCTCCACCAAAGTTACTATAGCTAAGGATTCCACGGCTCATGTTCGATCTCCTATCTCTTGACCTATGCTTCGAGATACTGATGAGATACTAAACTCGAAAATTATAATTTCTCCCAACAAATTTGTCCCACCTTCTCTACCCTCCCTCTATCCCCCCATTTTTTAATTTCAAATTTAAAATGTTGAAATTCACCTTTATTTGCCCCTCACTCACCCTCATGATTTATATTTAGGAAAATGGCAATAAGGTCCCAAGGAATACACATATCAACAAAAAAGTCTCACCAATTCTTTCACTTACTAAGAAGTCCCAAAGAACTTTTGGGATAATATCTCCAAAAGTAAAATGGCATCCCTGCCCTTGGTAATTTAAAAAGATGACAGAAGAAGGAAGAGAAATTATAGCCTTCTCCACGTCTGGTTTTGTGCATTTAGTCATGGAGAGAAAGATGAAAACTGACTTATTGAAAAAAAGAAAGAAAGATGAAAACTGAACAAAAAAGCAAGGGATGTCTAAAGGCAAGCATCTAACCTTATAATCTCAAATGGAAACTCTAAAATTTGTAACTTTCATTTACATTCTTAGGGTTTGCAAGCTGATTTCATTTTTTTCATATGTAGGTGTGTTCCATTAACAGAGGGAAGGGTTTGACAAAGGTTTCAGCTTGGGATTATTTGTGGACTACGTACTCTAACTCAATTAAGCAATACAAATTTGCTTTGAAAGCCATCATCTTGAGGAATGAACTTGGGATTTCATTGTATTTAGGTAGTATTGTGAGAAAATATGCTTTGTATTTTAGTATGGTAGCAGAGAGAATGCTTTGTTATTAAGTGGCAAGGAATGAATGGGATGAAAATATGTTTTCTTTATATTGCTGATACGAGGAAAGAAACATGTTAAAACCAATAGTTAGAGTTGTTAATACATATTTGGATAGGGTTGGACAATTTGTGCTTTCTTTTTTGTATGGTAACAGAGGGAAGGATGTCTTGTGAAGTGGCAATGAAAGAATGTGATGAATGCATGTTTACCTTCAATTGTTGATACAATGTTAAAACTGTGTTGTTAAAATCAACAGTTGTAGTTGTTGATAAGTCTATTATAGTTGCTAATACATATTTGGGTATGGTTGTGACAATTTATACTCTATTTTTGTATGGTAATAGAGGGAAGGCTGTCTTGTTACATAGCAATGAATGAATGTGTGATATGACACAATATTTATATGGTTTTTTGGGGTATTTTACATATTAATGGCACACATTTACTATCAAATTGCATGATATTTGTATTATGTGGATTAAATGTCACAATATTGCATTTTGATGAATAATGGGCAATAATTGGCTATTTCCTTATGATTTGTTTAATTCTCCACTTGCCTTGG
>JBAGKO010000015.1:23716354-23727394 GCA_037177275.1 Acacia concinna
CTATAGAGCCAACAAGGCATAGATGACCTAGAGACTACCTAGAGGTGAGTTGCTTTTCCTACTTTTAAAGGTGTGTTAGACACATAAGTAGTTAAGGTCTAGGTCACCCGGCTGGAGAAGGAAGCATATCTGTGGTGGAAGAGCACTAAGATGGTGTTACAGGCTTAGAACACCCTAATGACATGGGAGTTATTCTAAGAGAGTTTTACCAAAGATACTTCCCTCAGCCTATAAAAGATGAGAATGAAGTAGAGTTTCTGGTAAAAAAAAACGTAGGTGGAGTAAGAAAAGTTTAAAAGAATACGTGTGGAGCACTGAACCAATGAAATCAATAAGGACCCCATATTAGGGGGAGTGTTCGGCCAAGAGGGGATTGATGGGGAGGAGTATGAGTTTGATAAATTGAATGTCATAAATGGATTCAGAGGCAGAAATTGTGTAGGGTTAGCCTCTTAAATGGCCTCTGAAAGCCTCTGAAATGGCCTCTGAAACCTGTTAAAGGACAAATGTAGTCTAGACCCTTATGTAAAGGGAAAGGGTCTCTAGTCTAGTAATAGTAGCATACATTGATACCTTAACATTGTGTTATATTTAGGCACATTAGAGGAGTCCTCCAGTATCTCTAGAAGCAGAATGAAGCACTTGCATTGTCTAGAAGTAACTGGTAACTAGAATTTCTAATCTTAACTTATAATTGCTTTGCTTGTTTGCTATGTGCTTTGGCTTGTTTTACTGTGTTGTGGTTGAGCAAACACGTATGAGATGTATGAGCTATATGACTCCCTGTTTATATGCCTTAGCTATGTGATAGAGGTAGAGTCATGTGTATGCTCCCTATACATAGTGAGTGTCGAGAGAGAGGGCACTAAATGAGTAGTTACAAGCTTTGCATATTGCATGACTTGCATTGTATTATGTTGTTACTGTTACTATTCTGCTATTGAGGTTTCTCCAGAAACCTTATCATTTCCATAATGTAGGTGAAGGTATATCGGGAAGCAAGGAGAAGAGATAGATAGATCATGTTTAATTTGTTTCCCTGAATTGCTTCTGGATAATTTTATATATGTATATACTGTGATACTGGAAGTCTGGACTAGTTTGTATGCTATTGGATTATGTTGTAAATATGAGGGTATGCTTGGATATAGTCGTTATACTATCCGAGTAGCATGAGAATTGAGACGAAAGGGAAAATTAGCATGACAATGTGATTATGGTAATGTGGCACTTGGTTTTTGGCTATTTTTAGCTTAAAATTGGGTTAGCTACAGTTTTAACAATTGATTGAGTTTGACCATGAGCCTTTGCATGCTAATATAGGATATTTTTAGCTGAAAACAGAGGGATAAATCATGCCATTTAGAGTTTTATAGACAAAGTTATGATTTCTTAAAGTTGGGCAAAAAATCATGAAAAATTGGAAAATGACCAAATGAATAGTGCCATTTTGACCATATGAACAGTGCATCTTTGAGAGCCTGGGCATGTTCATTGCTATGCTATTAATTTATGAGATTATTTTTCCCTTAAAGAGGAAGGAAAGAGCTTTCTAATGAGTTTGAAATCACCACGTTTCGATTTTTCTAGAATCAGTTATGATTTTTTAAAGTTGATCGAAATTAAGAGACGGATAAATAGTAACCCGAGGATAAAAATTTTTTCATTTATTTTTCCAACTTAAAGTTATAACTAGTGATTCCAATAACTCTAATATGGTATGATAAATGGTATAAAATGAAGGTGTGATAGGTGGCGCTTCCTTAGAAGAGTGGATTATCACTTTAGGTGAGGAAGCGCCGCCTAAAGGCTTTTTTTTAAAAAAAAAAATTATTTTTTTCAGATTCTATATTATTTTTGCCCATAACACATTAAATGTAAAATTTGATAGCCGTATTTAAAAAGCAACAATAAATATGCAAACAAATTAAAACTTTAATGAAATGTAACTCTAATATTAAATATGATAGAAATAAACAACTATTATTGAAAGTTAATTAGAAAGTTGCATTCCAATCTAACCATAAAACGTGAAAAAGAATATTAAAAATCAATTAAGAAAAATTATTCTGTGGAACAAGAGAACAATCAGTAAGTAAAAAGAAGAAAAACATGAGAAAAAAAATCATACAAGAGAACATATAATATAAAAGAATAGCTAGAAACAAAAAAGGGAAAATTGTAGTAAGGTCCCAAATAAGAGACTTTACGTTAAAGAGATCCCATGGAATCGCATAATTACAGTAAAGTCCCCATTAATAACCCCATGAACTATGATGAGGTTGTTATTAACAACCTCATGAGCTGCATTAACAACTCTACGGGACTTTACTGCAAATACGTGATTTCATGGGACCTTTTTGACGTAAAGTCCCTTATTTAGAACCTCACTGCAATTTTCCCAACAAAAGAAGAAGAAGAAGAAACAAAAGCAGAGCTAAGATGAAGCTAAAAGAAGATATATGAAGAAAAAGAGAAAGTTAAGATATAAGATACAGAAGTTAAAATGAAAAAAAAGATGAAGAGTGAAAAAGAGATGGCGGGATATTAAAAATTAAATAGAGAGATTTTAGACGACACTTGCTTAAACAAGTGACACCTAAAGTTCAAAATGGGGGGCAGTTGGGTAGTCACATCACCCCTCAGCTGGTGTTCAATGAACACCAGTTGGGGGTGACGTAACCCCCCAGCTGGGGTCACATGCATCCCTTATAGGCAAACTTGCTTGAGATGAGGGATTTTTCCCTCAGCTCATGCTCTTATAGGGGCACTTTCCTAAATAAGTGCCGTTATATATTTTTTGAGAGTTTTTTTTATTTTCATTTAAATTATTTTTAATTTAAAAAATTAAAATCATTTGCTATAATTTTATGTGACGCTTCTTTAAAAGCATGCCACAACAAGTAGGTAATATTTATGACTTTTTTAAAAAATACCACATTTGCGTTTGTGTTTTTTGTTTTTTAAAAAACCATTTCTTGTGGCGTTTTTTTTTTGAAAGAATGCCATGAAATGTATATGTAATATTTGTGGCACTTTTTTTTTTAAGGAATGCCACATTTGCTTGTGCTTTTTTTGTTTTAAACAACTTCCTGTGACATTTTTTGAAGAAGCGCTACAATAGGTGTCATTATTTACTTTTTTTTTGTAGTAGTGAAAAATTCTAGATTTCTACCGAATGACTGAATTAGAATTTTTAAATTTTATAGTACTGAATTGTCTTTTTACTATTTCGATTGCCTTTTTTTTTTTTTTTGACATTTTCCCTAAATTAAATAAAACTAATGTAATAATATAAATATCAATGGCAAGAATTGACGTGAACGAAAGCAACAAAAAAGAAGGTTTTAGAGCAGCTACATATGGCTATACCTAGAGAACATGATCTCGTGCACTCGCATTCGTATTCACATAAAATGAAACGTTTTGCTTACTTAAAAAAATAAATAAAAAGAAAAAGAAAAGAAAGAAAAAGACAGACAGACAAACAAACACAAAAACGAAACAAAAAATAATGGAAAAAAGACGAGGTGAATAAGAGAACTATTTGGCTACCTCACACAGTCATACTCCATTTCCTTTTCGTTTTTGTAATTTTTCTGGGCTTCAATTCAAATATCCAAGTGTCCAATTTTTAGACGTACGTGTACGTGTAATTTAAGGTCGGTACTACAAAATCAAAATGAAATGTTCCCCCAACTTAAAAGAAAAATATGGTAAAAGGAAGTCAATGCATGCCTAACACTTGAAGTAATTTTTTTTAAAAATGCATCTTGTATTATAAAATAATTTGACACACCATGAGCTATTTTTTCCAACTGTAACCAATACCTTAACAAATTTAGTAGCATAATTTTACCCTCAAATCATTGTTTTTTCAAAAAGGAATTTTCCTATGAAGTTTTTTTTTTATTTTTTTTATCAAGATTCAATTTAAACCTTGTTATAAAATCCCAAAAGGTCCTTTTAATTGAAGGTGCATCCTGCACTTAAAGTATTTGTCAAAGCTTTAGCTGTTAGACAGTTATTTTAAAAATCTTTTAAGGTATTAAACACACGAAAAAAATACTTTATAGTTTTAAATGAAGCACCAAACATTTTAGGATACTCTTGTAGCAAAAAAAAAAAACATTTTAGGATACTGGTTATATCTAAAAAAATACTCCAACTTACTAAACACATTTCAATTCAGAAAACTCATAATAAGAAAGAAATTGTATTACTATTACTACTGCTAGTATGATTGTTATCATCATTAGCCAGATATCTATTTATCTTTGGCATTCCGGATTGTCCTAGCCGAAGAACTAAGTTTTTTCACAAGATAGAACAATTGAGATTTTTTTCCCCGAGACAGTACAGTGTTTTTCCATATTTGTCTTGATCTTGCTATGGCGCTCAGTTTGATACGAGGTAATAAATTTTAATAGATTGAAATAAGTATTGGGATTAGAATTGAGATTGGATTGGGAGAGGGGTTAGAGTTTAAAATAACGTTTGTTGTATAGTAATAATTGAAGATGCTGCTTAAATTAGTTTTATTTATAATTAAATGATAAATTTTAAAAAGACTATTATATCCTTATAAAAGATAAAATGGTAAATGTGTCACATTCAAAACCAAAGGTTGAGAGTAAAACCACATAATTAATCCGCTTAATAAATTTAATTTTAAATATATGATTTCTTTAATTAAATATGAGAAATATTGTATGAAAGAGATTATGTTAGATTAAATTAGGATGTTATTTTTGTTTGAAAAATACTTTAATTAAGAATAATTTTATTTTATAATTTTACAATCCCAAAATTAAAAACTTAATATCAGAGAAGGTGACTTTAGACCAATCTCATAAGTGTAATAATATTTAAGTATTATCATTCTCTCATACTAAACAATTTAAATAACTCCCTCCCTTGTTGATCTCTGTTCCGGCTCCACATTACCTCCTTACCACAAAGTGTAGGGAGTTGGGAAGGAAAAATGCAAGGGTAAAACAGTCTTTGCAACTCAACTCTTACCTTTCCCACGCCATTTAAATGACGTAGGAGCATTTTCTAGCCTATCGGTCCGAAAAAATTAGACTCTCTTGGTCTCTTTGGCTTCGCTGTTCTGTGTTTACTCTCTGTTTCTCTGTTTTTACGTTCCAAATTTGAGGTCAAAACGATGGCGTCTTTGCCTCGTCTGAATCAATTTCGCTGCAAAGCCCCTTTAATTACTCCTTCGGCTTCTAATCTCATCCCTAAACCTTCAATTTCTCTGCCTTGCATGGTTGAATTTTCCGGTCAATCCATTAGAAAACCTAACAATTCGCCACGGCCAGTCCTCTGTGTCCGAGCGGTAACTGATGACGACGAGTGGGGTCCTGATAAGAAGATGGAGGACGAGGGTTCGGCGGTGGGAGTGGCTGTGGCGGAAGATAAGGCAGAGGAGAAGGCACTGGAGGAGTTGGAGACTGATCGGCTGAAAAAGGCGTTGGTGGATTCGTTTTATGGTACCAATCGAGGATTGAAAGCGACAAGCGAGACGAGGGCGGAGATTGTAGAGCTTATCACCCAACTTGAGGCCAGGAACCCAAACCCTGCGCCTACTGATGCCTTGCAACTCCTCAATGGAAAATGGATTCTAGCGTAAGATTTCCTTTTCCCTTATCTCAGTTTTGAATTATTTTTATTTATGCTTGTTTGAACATTCTAAATCAACTAGAAAATTCTACTGCTTGATATAAGACTCATCATACTTTTCTAGATTAATCAAGAAAGTTAAATATTAGAGAAAATTAATTTTTTCATCCTTATCCTTATAGTTTTGGTTACATTATAACTCAATCCTTATCCTCTAACTCTATGTAACTCAGTCTCTTATAGATGTGACTTGATTTCAACTCAGCCGTGTGTAATTTTGACCATCTTATAATTTATTTAAAATTACATATAAGTTACAGCAAGTCAAAGTTACAGGGATCCAGTTAGACCGAGTCAAAGTAGAGGAATTATGTTACAATTTGGTGAAAACTTTAAGACCAAAATATTAATTTTCTCTAAATATTAATTATATCATACTTTGTTTATCATTATACAATTTACAGGTAAATTAATTGGGATAATTACAGTAAAACAATTTATTTAGTTTCTTTAAACTCTTAATTCAACTAGTATTTATACTAAATGAAGTATAATATTTGGGCTCGCTAGAACAATAATATTCTCCAGTTTCTTGTAATCCGGATTGATGGAACGGACTCGTTGGACGACGACTTAAGGGGCTATGATTTGAAAATAAGTCATGAGATATCCTTAAGCTGTGGGATGCCACCCTGTTGACCTAACGGTGTTCAAATTTAAATAAGGCGGTAGTATTATAGTAGTATGTGTTATAAGGAATAGGCGAGTTAAAACGCATAACTACCAATTTTCGAAGATGGTGATTCTGCAAATACAAAGTTTAAAAGTGATTATGTGTTGATTTTTCTATCATCCTACCTTTTCTATTTTCTTTTTTGTTTTTTAAAAAATCATATACAGGTTATATTTTATTTTCTAAACACAAGCTTGAGTTTCTTTCCTATACCGTATGCATTTATTTTTTCCCAGGCTATAGTGTGTATATTTAATACAAAAGATCTAATATCTTATTTATTATGGGATACGGGATTTAGAATTAATTCTCTTTATACCTATCTGATTAAATTAACAGTTTAAATGTTAGATTCATTTAATCTTATATTTTGAAAATTAATGAATACACTAGTCCCTAAAAATAATAAATACACTAGTCCGTAGGTTAGTTTGGTGACTTAGCCGATTATTTAGGCATATATAGGTTGGCATGTGATCTAGGGACATTAAAATTGGCAATAATGAATTCAATATTTGAGTTTGGTAAAGTTTGGTGGTTTGTACTTGCTAACACTGAAAAAGTACTCACAGAGTATAAAAGAGTTTTGTTGCTTTCATGCCTATAGGAGGCCACAGCTTATCTTGCATCAGCAACTGACTCGGAAATTCAACTTCGTACCTGATTCCTAGAATAATCATTAAACTCAAAATTACTCAGCATCAATCCCATACCTCTCTGCATTGGTAGAACAGTAAATAATTTTTTAATGTTTTTATTGTAGCAGAACAAATATTTAATCCTTTGTTATCTCAAAGGTTTAATCACTTGATAGAATCTCAATAATCAAAATGTCAATGATGTAAGGTATATCGTTCTCTTGTCGCTCAAGAGATGGCTTAACCATGTAATTTTCCTTTCCTTATTTTGTCATACAAACATACTAGTATTTTTCAGGGTATGATCCCCAAAACAAATAAATATGAAGAGTCAACCTGCTTAGGGCCAGGACGATATGATTCAACCCACTTAAATTGGACTCTACATACAGTGCGCATAGTTTGAAGAAGAAAATCATATTATTCTTAAATTATGAATTGTGCACCTTGTTCCACACACACAGGGATTGTGTGCATAAACACTATTAAGCATTCAAGAAAGTTTTGGATGTATAGGTACACATCTTTTGCAGGTTTGTTCCCCTTACTGTCAAGGGGAACACTGCCACTGGTGAAAGTAGAGGAAATATCTCAGATCATTGATTCCCAAAACTTCACCGTTCAAAACTCAGTTCAGTTTGCTGGCCCTTTGGCAACCACCTCAGTTAGCACCAATGCCAAATTTGAAGTTCGCAGTCCAAAACGTGTCCAGGTTTGCCTTCAATCTTACGATATTTTACGAATTGGGGGCTGATTAAACTCCTATAGAAGGATGAATTCAATGTGACTAGCGTGTGATGGTGTATGCGTTTGCCTGAATCTTATTGTAAGTTGAAGATCTTTTAAATTTTGTGGGACTAGGTCCTTCAAAAGGATGATTTCAACGACTAAGGTGTTGGATGTATATTTTTCAGTAACGGCTTTGTTCATTTTAAGGCCTTGACTTATGAAACTACTTTCCTGCTTTGAAACATTGTTCAGATCAAGTTCGACGAGGGGATCATTGGCACCCCGCAGCTGACAGACTCGCTAGTGATACCAGAGAACGTGGAGTTCTTGGGCCAGAAGATTGACCTGACACCTTTCAAAGGAATACTAACCTCTGTAGAAGATGCAGCCTCAAATGTTGCTAGAACAATTTCCAACCAACCACCATTGAAGATCCCAATCAGCAACAGCAATGCTCAGTCATGGTTACTTACTACATACCTAGATGAAGAACTTCGTATCTCCCGGGGAGATGGTGGCAGCGTCTTCGTTCTCATCAAAGAGGGAAGCTTCCTCTTGTCAAGCCTAAGCACCTAGTTTACATTTTTAGCTTCTTGTATATAAATGCATTCTCACAAGTAATAAACCTAATCTTAGGCATAAGGGTTGAGCTCGTATGAGTGATGGCATTTGGAAATGCTCTGTGCATATTCGTTGTGTATAGACTGTTGGTATAAATGCTTTGTGTTTATGGGTCAGAACCTTTGCTGAAGCTTTGTGACCTATTTATTTGTATCGAATTAGAATATACTCAAAAGAACTATAGAAAAATGGATGACCACTCGAGTGGGGGAATTCAAGTTACTCCATCCGGTCAGACAGAGTTGAGTTTTTCCAAAAAATACTAAGAACGCTAATTAAAGTTTTTTAAAGTATACAATATATGTATAGTTAAATAATTTATTTAGCTTTTTTCATCATTCAAAAGAGAAGTCAATTTTATTTTATATTTAGAACTAAAATGATTAATATACAAAAGAGCCCCCAACAATTGCTAAATTAGCTCAAAGAAATGAATTACAAAACACTACAACTACCACAACATTAAGTCTTATTTCACTACGTGAGATTAATTATATTGATAGTATGGTATCGTTAACCAATTGTTTTAGAGCCTAATTAGAATTTGCACAACAGTGCACCAAAAAGAAATTGGGAGAAAAGAAAAGAGAATGTAAGAGAACTCAATTGTTTTGGGTGATAATTCTTTTTTGCGCAGGGGGTGGGAACTCTATAAATGGAGCACTTTCATTTGCCCATCCCTCATAAATTTCTCATAATAAATGACGAGCGATTTACCAAGCAAGCGTAAATTTCTCACATAAGTGATTTACCAAATTAAGAGTCAAATCTTTCCAAATATAGTAATAATTGACTTTCTTGATTTAATTGTAATTTATTCTCTAATAATTACATATTATACATCTTCCTTATTTATTCATATTTTATTATGGAGCAATTGGTCCGACCCATCATCGAGGGCAGACTTATGCCCACAATCCAACGGTTACTTACTCAAATTCTTTTCTCTTAAATTTTGGTCATCAATCATGTTGTTGCATGCTTCCACATTATCATTAGCGTTATCTTTTCATGACATTTATTTTGTTGTGATTTTCACATTTCTATGCTTTTTTCTGCAATTTTTCATAACTTAACAAAGGTCAAAGCTAAGCATTTATGATTCCTTTCATGAAGATGCATGATTTGAACTTCCGAAGTTATTTTTTGAGTGTCATTTAGTTAGATCCCAACTAGGATGGTTCATTTGTATACTTAATATTATTAAATTAGAATAGAATCATCTCCCAATTATCTTGAATCTCAAGTCTGATTAAATATTAATATTTGATTACTTTATACACCTTTTTCTTATTTGACACAATTTAATTCTCATCTCTTCAATCTTTAGTACAACATGCCAATCTTCTCAAAAACACCTCTATGAATGAAGCGCCTAAGAAGGGATAACAGAAGGGTAGACAGGGCTTTTCATACTAATCTTAAAAAACATAACACTTATGAGTTTCGTGAGAACCATTCTTGGTTCATGTAATTATTTTTAAGCTTGACTTGCCTTACGTATTAAAAAAATAATAATAATAAAAAGCTTGAATAAACGTAGATAAAGCTTTCATACACTCTTCCCAACTACCTTTATATTACAATATAATATTACTTATTTAATTGAAGTGGGCATTTAAGTGCCTCATCTTTTTCGCCCATGCGGCGTCAATGATCTGAAAAAGTATTGTCATGGTGTTTTTCTTTTTTTTTTTAAAATTTTGCTGGTTATGTGTAATTATGATATTACTAAATTGTTAAATATTATAAATTTATTTTGTCTTGTAGCATTTTAATATTTTCACAAATTTGAAAAATTCGGTAGATCTGTATTATTTTGTTATGTTTGTAGTGTTATCTTAAATATAAATTTATAAATTTATGTTGTTATAGTTAACTTATAAATTATAATTAAATTATTTTGTATTAATTTTGAAAACTGAATAATTGTAGTTATCACGTCTCAGGAAAGAAAAGAGGATAGGAAAAGCTTATATTGAGCATCCTTATAGATGACCTATTCAACCGGGGTTCTTGATATAATTGTGGGGATCCTGAGGAGGATGATATATGAGATAAATATCAATATCCCGTCACATGAGGCATAACAATTCTTTGATGTTGAGATAGAGAGAGACAATAATCACCTGAGACAATCATCTTCCTGGGCAACTAGATTGATGTCCATATTCATGGTAAGTAATTGCTCAATACAATAAAATTTTAATTGAATTTTGTTATTAATTATACAGAAGACTGGGGAAATTTGACTAATAGGAGGCTAGACATCACAAGCACAAATTAGCTTGACCTGCGGCTACATGTCGTAGTTCCTTTGAACGAGTACACGGATCACCTATTTGAGAGTGGTGGTCGTTTATTCAGCCGCTTTCTCACATATATGGGTGGGAATTTTGTCGGATTCCCTATCCACTTCAAAGATTGGAAGAATATGTCAAAGAAAATGAAAATGATGCCAGGGATGAGGTTGTGAAGGTAATTAGATATATTTCATTAAATAAATTAATTTAATTATGATTAATTTTAATCTATTTGGGAATTTTATAGGAAAAATGACACTTAAATACTATTTAAATTTTCAAAACCCAAAAAGGTCTGTTAATATTTCAAAAAGACACAAAGGTACCATGGACCAAATTGAGTTTTTTTTTCCTTAAGTGAAAAGTGATATGGAAACTAACAAATTCAATT
>JBAGKO010000015.1:23727494-23745318 GCA_037177275.1 Acacia concinna
ACTTTCTCTCCTTGTACTAAGTGGATATCACTTATGAAAACTCACTTAAGTGATTTCCCTTTAGCATTTCATTCTCAAGGCTTCTGTTTACAAAATCAACCTGAGTTTGGTAATTATCAAAACATAGGATCCAATAGGAGCTACATCAACTAATTCATATCTACCTTCAACGGATTCATAATCTATCTCAATGGCTATCAATGGCTATAAACTACTCAGAAAATATAAATAGCCATTTCATTTATTTCATCAACAACCGAGCGCATTGAAATTAAAATTGAGATACTGTTGTATTAATTACATACCATCTTCATTCTCTGAGCTTCAGTGTTTATTATTACCTACTCTTTGAGAGTCTTACATTGAATTCACAGATTCTTTTTGAAGTTAACTCAAGGTAGAGGGACCTTGAGTTGGGGCTCAAATTACACATTGTAAGGGGAAGTGCCTCTTGAGTTGTAGTGTGTGAGAGTCTGTACTAAAGTGCCAAGAGCCTATTTGAATCTTGAAAGATAGTTGAAACTCAAAGGGTACTCGAGTAACTAGACGTAGATCGTAAGTTTGATCGAACCGGTATAAATTATGATATTGGTATCATTATCTCTTTCTTATATTTGCATTAAATTTTATTTACGATTAATATTTTTATTATCACCCAGTTCACCCCTGATAGGTAAAAGGTTTGCTCTAACAGTTTGTAAATTATAAAAGGATATATTTGATTATAATTTAAAAAGGGGTCTACTCTAAAATATTATATCTTTTTATACTTTCATAATTAAACTAAATCTTTTACTCATATATATTGAGAGACAAACGCAGAGCCATTATCTCTTCAAATATCAAGGGCCAAATCATCATTTTTCTGATATCTTTTTAAAGAAATCAAATCATCTAATCATCCTTTATCCAAAACTCAAATTCCGATGCGAAGAGGTTATAAAATGGACCCCCAAGGCTTTATTCCAATAGCATGCATGCATCACATACCACTCTTGTTTTCTTCCATCATGTGTCAATAATTAGTCCTTCTTGAGGATGGGTCTTATAGCTTGAATTCCTTTTTTTAATTAGGGAGTTGTATTAGGTTTAGATCTTTTCTATTTAAGCATTTCAATGATTTCTTAGGTTTACATTTTGAGATTTGTTTTCGTAGACTTATAATTTTCATTTAAACATTATTTGTGATCTTTATGTAAATTTCATGAATAATTACAATTTGAAGTTTTTAATTTATATATTTCGTTTGTCCTCATATTTTTTTTTTTCTTACATGGATGATTATATAATATGAACAAGACGGTTGTCTATTCTAAAGTTTGGCGTTTGAATAACTCTGATAGAGGAACGACTTGTAATTGGAATCCATTCTCACATGCTAATTGATCATTAAATAATTAATTAAAAGGTTATTATATGTTGGGTTTTGATCTAATAATTAATTAATTAATTGGAACATATGGTGGTTGTATAGGGTTTATATATTAGACTTAGTACCACTCATCCACTACATATCCATTATTGAACTATGATAGCCAGTGATAATTTCTTATGAAGATTCATCATATCTTGTGTGTCAGTCTTTCAATCATTTTATTTTATTTTCATTTTATTATGAATGAGTCCCAAAAATCACCACCCTCTCTTTGGTTTGAATCTTTTATGCTTATTTAATTAAAGAATTAAATATTATTGACTTTGCATAAAAGAATACGACCTAAGTTGTGCTGCTACACTCATAATCTAGTTAATAATTTGAGCACTAATGACAAGTGTGATCACTAACCAGAGCACTTCTTGACTTGAGTCTTGCCATTAATGTGATGCCTACTTCAACATATGATGCCTTGTGTGTTAATTTGTTGAAACCCACTAATATGATGGTGCAATAAGCTAATAAAACAACTAGACATCCTAATAGAATTTTGTAAGACATCCTTATACATGTTTAAGACTTGGTCTTCCCTACTAATTTCTTTGTGCTTAATATGTCTAGTGAGTCCCATAGTGAAGTACCCTTATTTTGGGTAGATCTTTTATGATGGCAGTTGAGACCATTATTGTGATGAAAGAGGGATTGATTACCAAAGAGTTTGGTGGCCATAAGATCAAATTTAATATTTATGAGATGATGAGACATCCACATGAGGACTATTCTCTTTTAAGCTTTAATGCACTTGATTGATGTGGCTTGTGCATTTGAGCTTGATGCAGCTAATTCTTATCTATTTGATGATGATATGGATGATGTTGCTACTGCATCCTCCTACTTTTTCTTTATGTGGTCATAGTGATGTTGTGGTATGGAGTGATGTAGCTTCTTCTATCTCTATGAACTCCTTGCATGATTCTCAGTCTGCTTCTATTAGTGATGACTTGCATGGGCACCCTCAAACTAAGTTGGTACATATGGAACATGGTGAAAATGTATAGGATGGGGTTATTAGTGGATCTACTTGTGTTTCTAGAGTGGCTAATACCTGCTCTCAGGGTCATGGTTTATTTACAAGTGCATTGGGTGGGGGTTTGCCAGTTGTTCCAAACCCTTTACAATTAGCCTAATTAAAGTAACGTTTAATCAAATCAATTTGTTATTGCTTTCGTGGTGTGGTGTGTTGACTATAGAGGAAGAATGAAGAAAAAAGGTGAAAAGAGAGTCCCACGTTCCCTTCATAAAACAAAATATAAAAGTAATCTTAAAGATCCAACAATTTTGAGAAATTCTTATATACCCTTAATGCACAAACTCATGCATGAACTGAGAAATTATAATGCACCAACTCATTATTAAATCCCACTGGGCATTAGTTTACATATCATTTTAATAAAATTTAAAATCTCATTTTCCTACCATCTTCCACGCCTGCCCTCCTCCACCGTTCCTCTCTCGCATTCATCTTTCATTCCCCTTGTTTTCAAGAGGGTTATAATACTGCCCGTGGAAGCAACTGCGTTTCTTAAGTTTGTCCCATTATCGTGTTTCAGTATCGAAGTCTACAAAATGAGTTTGCTTCATTAATGATATTCTCTCTGTGTAAATGAGAACGAAGGAAATGTAGAGGCTGACTCTACATTTCAAGCAGTAGAGAAAAGCAAAAGAATGCTAACCACGTTTTTTTTTTTTTTAACTTGACACTTCAACTGTTTTAAAGGTAGAGGAACTATAGCTGTTAACAGAGTAAAGTTGAAAGATACAATTAAAAGGAAAGAAAATATAGGTACAAAATTAAAAATTAAAAAGTATAAATTTGTGCAAAATAATTTTTCTTGAATACTATAATGAATAAAGCATCACCATCTCCAATTGTTAATCTCAACAAGAGACTCAAAGGAGATGCCTTACCGTTGTGCTAGGCATATTCATTAGTCATTACACGCAAACAATTGTATACATAATAATATTTACCTACCTACCTATTTTACATCAAAATCAATAAGTGCATTGTATATCATGAATAAATAAAATAGTCCTATAAATAAATGGAATACTTTTATCAACAAAATAAATTAATTTTTTTAAACACGTAAGTTGAATAGTCATATGAACAAGTTTTAATAAATGAATCTATTTTATTGATAAAAATATTCTATTTATTCATAGTTGACCCTTCAACTGTTTTAAAGGTAGAGGAACTATAGCTGTTAACAAAATAAAGTTGAAAGATACAATTACAAGGAAAGAAAATATAGGTACAAAATTAAAAATTAAAAAGTATAAATTTGTGCAAAATAGTTTTTTCTTGAATACGATAATGAATAAAGCATCACCATCTCCAATTGTTAATCTCAACAAGAGACTCAAAGGAGATGCCTTACCGTTGTGCTGGGCATACTCATTAGTCATGACATGCAAACAATTGTATACATAATAATATTCACCTATCTACCTACTTTACATCAAAATTAATAAGTGTTTTGCACTTCATGAATAAATAAAATAGTCCTATAAATAAGCGAAATACTTTTATCAACAAAATAAATTAATTTTTTAAGCATGTTAAATTCGTAAGTTGAATAGTCATATGAACAAGTTTTAATAAATTAATCTATTTTATTGATAAAAATATTCTACTTATTCATAGTGTTATTCTACTTGTTGAGTTTAATGTAAAGTGTGTAGGTGTATAAAATTATTATAATACCAATGGCCTTTAGGCCTTATGATATGCTTAGTGACCTAGATGCCATAGCAACCAATCCGAGTTCAATCATGTGTCCGCATATAATAAAAAAAAAAGTATTATATATATAATCTTCAGCATACAATTACTAAGGAGCATGCGTATAGTAATTCATCTCCTTTGGGTCACTTGGGGGTTCAAGGGTTTGGTAGCAAGAGCTCCAGTGTGGGGCCCACCTCCAATCAACAAAATCTAATCTTTTTTTTTTTCAAAATAAATAAAATCAGTAGGGGTATCATTTCATCATGGGAATTATTTTCATTTTCCTATCAGGACCTTCAATGATATGTCAAAATCTTTTGGGCCACTTAATATTAATTTGCTTCAAAGTACTTTACTGAAAAAAAAAATTATTTTTAAATATATACACCAGAAAGCATAAGTCAGCATCAACAATACGAAGCATAAATAAACATCATTTCAAACAAGCTTTTTATCAGCCCAAAAGGAGGCAAAAGCTAAAATAAAGTTGATGGGCTTCTTTTTAATCTCGATCCAGTCCTCAACTCTTTTTCTCTATTTTTTATTATCTCATCAACATCATTGGATAGAAAAATAAATATTTGAGACTCAATATTCTAGATCGACACTTATATCAAATTTTTTATATTCATCATATTAAATTTTCCTTAAATAGATAGCCCATGTGTTCTTTTTTAAGATTTATAATTAAATGATAATATTTAACAAATGACACATTATCGCATGTAATTTGAAAATTTTGACATAATAAATATAAGGAATTTGATCTAAATATCTTCTATTTTATAAAAAAAACCTTTTATATTTTTATTTTTGAAAAAATGAACATTTATATAAAATAAAAATAGTTAAACGGCTAGAGTTGATCTTAAGACTTGGTTTAGGGGATGTTGGCAGCACATTAGTTTTATAGAAAGAGTAAGTAGAAACATATTGAAGCAGCAAGTTCACATAATTTATTATGGTGCCATTGAAATTAGAATACAGAAGGAGAGTAGAGCCGGTAATATGGGATGGACCATCGGGTTCGGGCTAGCCCGCCACGGATTGGGACCATATCAGTTCGGACCTAAAAGACCCGTATCTATATGGGCTCACATTTGGCCAACCCAAGCCATAACCACCGGGTTCGCGGGTTGGGCGGGCCAGCCCGTTTGATTCCCCTGTTTTTCAAACTTCTTTTTTTTTAAAAAAAAAAAGAAATGTTAATTTTTTTTCGTATAGAACCAAACCATAAAAAAAATTATAAAGCTGATAATAACTAATATATAATAAGTCTACTTCTTGGAAATTTGGAATGAGCCGACTTTCACTTACAAATTACAAGATACAAATTAAGTTTTAAAGTTTAAAGTTTAAACCTACAAATGAATTTAAAGGATGCATAAATTTTAGGATTTTGAGCTTACTTTTAGGCTCTTGAGTCTTAACCTTTTATAAATATTTTTAAAAAAAACAAAAGAAGACCATATGGGCCAACCCGTTGCGGGTTGGAACCATATGGATTCGGGCCTAAAAAACCCGCATTAAAACAATCCCATGTTTTTTAAACTCATAACCGCCAGGTTGGTGGGTTGAGCGAATTCAGCCCACAGTTAAAACTTGTATTACCGACTCTAAAAGAGACCATTGAGCACAAATGCAGTTTAAAGATGCATCAAATGAAGAAGCATACAGGATCAAAAAAAAAAAAGAGGGAAGTTGACTACAACTTCAATTAAAAAAAACAGATTTCATCATGGCGTAGAAAAATTGTAGCAATACAAGTGGGATGCCTCCGAATCTTAACCTTTTCTAATAAGGATTTTAATATAATATTGGCTAAATTATATAAAACCCCCTTGCTTTGATTCAGTTACAAATAAACCCTTAGCCTCTTAAAGTTTAAATATAACCTCTTGACTTTTTATTTTTTTGATTATAAACATCCTGCCGTTAACTAACTGTTATTTTTTTAACAGAAATTAACATGTTAAATTAGTGAATGATACGTGACATTCTATATAAATTGTTAATTGCAAATAACTCATTGATTATTTACAAATAAACCTCTGAACTTTGATTAGTTACAAATAACCCTCTTGAACTTTGATCAGTTACAAATAACTCCCTTAACATTTCAAATTTAACAAACTTAAAAAATTGATTTATAATAATGACGATTAAAGTCTATTTTTACCTTGATAGTTGTCATAAAATCTTAATTTTGCCTCAAAAATGTTTTTTGAGCAAAGTAGTCCTATAAGTTTTCAAAACATAACAATTTGCCCTAACTGTTATCCATATTAAATTTGAAGGTGATAATAAAAATATTAAGATGATATTAGTAAACACACATTTTAATATTACAAATCAAATTTTTAAAGAGTTAAATTTAAATTTTGAAATGTCAAGAGGGTTATTTGTAAGGAAAAAGACAAATAAATATCCCATAAATATTAAAAACTCTTAAAGATGACTCAAATTTCGTAAATGACAAATGAGAGGTAGAAAATTAGTCAGTTTTAGTCATTCTCTCTTGAGTTTTAATAAAATCTCTTCATTTGTCATTTACCAGATTTAAGTCATCTTTTAAAACCTTTAATATTTAGAGAGTATTTATTTATCTTTTTCCCTATTTCTAATTCATCAAATTTTAAGGAGGTTATTTGCTACTACCCAAAGTTCAGGGAGGTTATATGCAATTAGCAACTCATATAAAATGCAGCATAGCATGCCACATGTCATCTATTAATCTGATGTATTAAAAAGATATCAAGTCATTAATGGCAAAGTGCTTATAATCAAAAAATAAAAAGTCAGGAGTTTAGATTTAAACTTTGAAAAGTCGGGGTTATCTATAACTGCCCAAAGTTCACGAGACTTTCGTATAATTTAGCCTATAATGTTATAATATATTAAATCTCAATGGTTCAATTTTTAATCCAATGAAGATGGAACAAACAGAAGGAAAGGAGAAAGATGATAAGGAGAGAATGAACATCTGTTTATTTCACTGCCATTCTAACGCACAAAATTCACATACAACAAAAACAGGGTGCAAAAGAACCAATCGAAGATTCAGGCCTAGCCGCATTTTCCCCCTAATCTTGTTATCATCGTGCAGATTTAGTAAGTGTATAATATTTACTGGAAAAAATAATTCCTATAAACATGGAAAAATAAGTTTAAATTCATAAGTCAATAAGGCATTAAAGAGACAATTGAATCAACATCCACCCATCAGGTTCTTCAGCCTAAGCTTGGGACAGAAAACTAACATAATAGAAGAATCTACATTCAGATAACTTTGGAAAAGGAAATATTAAGATCCCAGTTGAAATCATGTTGCATCAAACCTTATCGCAGTTTTTTTACACGTTTGGAGGGCCGCAGTATGTCCTTTCTTGAATCCTCTGGAGGTCTCAAGTCAATGAATGGCTGAAGCAAACCACGCATAGTAAAAATGTATAAGCACAGCATATAAACCAACTTCATGGTTACAACTCACAACAAACACTCATAGACAAGCCTTTTATTATTGGAAATGCATGGAGACCTTTAACGTATTAAAGGATTTAAGCATGCCATATCCATGATGTTATCCAAGTAAGAAGATTTTCAATGAAAGAGTTGCATAACATCACCCAATGAATAATAAAAAGCATGTGTTATTGATCAATTCATATATAATCAAGGTTCGAACCAGCAAGTATCTTCATCAATCCCCTCTAGTCAAAAGGTCATATTTCCAGGCTTCATCGCATTGGTGCATAGAATATTACACCTTTAATATTGGAGGAAAAGGATTTTTCTTTCAATAATTCACATTTCTAAATCTATATCCTAAATGCTTTCGTCCTCATTTTGCCGTGTACAATAAAGCTTCATTGTCACTAAATCATTCACTTGCTGTTTGATCTATCATGATTTCCAATATCCAAAAGCGGAAAATCATATACAAAACCAAATATCCTGCCATAAAATGATGCGATATTCATTTGGAGACAGACACTTAAGTGAGACAAGCCATTAAAACTCCCAATTATATTACATTAATTGGCTTTCCTTTCCATCTTAAAATTATTGTTAGCTTTACGTTCTGAACTATGTATTTTTCAGCTTTTCTCTATTTTTAACATATCACTCCAAGTTTTCAAGCTACTTGACTTGTGCCTTAAGTTATATCCATAAGTAAATAACATATGCCGCAAAAATGAATAAGAACTTGCCTCTCACTCTAAAGATGAAAGGGCTTTTAATTAATATAACATTTTCAACAGGTGACTCATCTCCTAAGTTAGTCTAGAAAAATATGTCAATATGCCTATGTAATGTTAACACTTCTAAAACTCCGTAAGCCTTGGTCATTAAATGACCCAAGAAAGCCATTTTAAAATCAAATCTCTGTTTCCAGTTAAGTTTTATTATTGCACCCCCTCCTTGTGTTATTATTTTACCAAGGAGAACAGAAGAAAACATTGACTAAACTGCCGCCAGAAAACTTCTGCCAGAGAATCCATCCTCACCAACATACTGTTTTGTAAAACTAAAATCTATTTTCAGCAACAGGATCATTTATTTACAAAAAGGAATCTACTTCTGAGAATGCTTTGAAAGAAAATCCACAGATAGAATCTCTCAAACTTCTTATTTTTCAAGATTTCCCCTTCCTATGGGATTAGCAAGCTTGAGAATTAAATGAAACACAAATAATGGCAATAAAGATAATGCTCATACTTACAAGCTTGTCACCAGAAGAAAATGTCAAAAATGAAACAGCAATATTTGTCTAATTGAGATAGAAGTAATAAAATAACACAACTGCAAAACAGGAATTGCATCTAACCTCTTCCCATTTTCTTTGAAGTTCCAATAGTTCTTGACAGTATGAAAGGCATTCCGTGTGATACGCAGAAGCTAAATCTTTTATCAGGGCCTTCCTTTTGATAATACCAACCACTGCAATGACAAAAGAAGTATGCATGAACCAACCAAAAGGAAAAAAAAGAAAAAAGAAAAAAAGATTGTGAACCCTTCTAAAAAGCCAAATGATATCCCTTACTTCCCCAGTGCATAATAATCACAAAACTCCTTTTCTGGGGCTACAATTAACATGACACAATTTGAGGCTTACTTCCCATGCCTCAATAAAACAGCAGTATGCCATCTGCCCATATTGTAGTATCTTCTAAGTCTTAAGGGCTAAGACCAGTAGCATTAGTATACCATTAATAAGCCACATGAAAATATAACTTATGTTCAACAATCTATTAGACAACTATAATAGTATAATATGCTTGTCTATCAATAACAAGTAGCGAGCGCCTTCCCAGTCCACATCTAGCTATATAGTCAAAAAAGAAGCCATATACCATCCAAATTGATGCAAGCCAGAATTTTCCCTTTATCTTTCTTTTTATTTTTATTTACTCCTCTGCCCCCATCTAATTTGCAGCCATTAAGCACTCAACCACAAACTTTCTGATACAAACATAAAAATTGCCACTAGTCTCAGTTATAATTCATCCATCCTATATATGCTAAACTAAGAAGCAATGAGATCCTTGCCCAAAAAGGCATATTGCCTCGTTTTATCAATCATATTCGTGTCAAAATAAGCTGCTGATGTATTAATGCATTTTTTTCTTAATTAATCACCATACAACTATACCCTGTCCCGCCCAAATTGAAACCCTAAAAACAATATCAAAAGCCGCCGCAGTGACTAAATCCTTACAATATCTGCATGCCACGTAAGCAAAGCAAAACCAATATGAAGAACCAATTTTGAAAAGTGGACCTTTTCAATCATCATGCAACAAATTTGCATTGTAGTTTAAGAAATTTATTCAAAAATAAAAATTCAAAACACGAAAATCGAAGAGGGGAAAAAGTTAGATATAGTAGATCGTACTTCGACTGGGATCAAACGGCGGAGGAGGAAGAGGAGGAGAATTTAGTGAAGGCGGTGGATCGGTTTCTGAAACCGTAGAGGAAGTCTGTACCGTAGGAGCGTCTTCGCCCATGTGTGCTAACAGCACTTGCGGACCAACGTTAATCTCAGAACACCTCAAATTAGTTACGGTGGTTTTCAAATCATGTCCCACTTCCCCGATTTCTCTCACCCATCCGCTGAAGCAATTCAGAGAGGAGAATGAGCAGAGTTAGAAGCCGAAGAAAGTGAAGGTCCGAGAGGGAAGACATATGAGAGTGTGATGTTTGTTGGCAAAAGAGGAGTTCAGATTTTTTTTTTTTATCTTTTTTTTTTTTGCCGGCGACCAAAAAATTTAGATTTATATGTAAGGTATAAAAATAAATGGGAAAAAGATAAATAAATACTATATAAATATAAGAAACTTTAAAAGATTATTTAAATTTGATAAATGATAAATGATGGCCAGAAAATTAGTCAGTTTTAGTCATTATCTATTGAGTTTTAGTCATTCGTTATTAAATTTTAGTTATTTTGTTATAGTCATTATCTTCTCAATTTTAGTAAGTTTCTGTTGAGTTTTGGTCAGAGTCTATCATTTGTTATTTACCAAATTTAAATCATTTTTCAAAGTTTTTAATATTTAGTGGTATTTATTTGTCTTTTTCCCAAAATAAAAACCGAAAGAGTTCAGATTTTTTGTTTAAATAAGGGTTAAAGGGAAAAAATGTCTATGTACTTTTCTCAAATGTGCATCACACACCATATACTTTTTTTGGGAGCAAAAGTGCCTATAAAATTTTAAAAATTAGATAAAAAATGTCAAAACTGTTAACTTAAGTAAACAGTGTTACTTTTTAAGTTAGTAGGACCTACAACTTTATTTTTTATAGGGTTAAGAGGCAAAATTGCCCATGAACTTTTTTCATATGGACATTTAGTACCATAAACTTTCATGGGATGCAAATGTGCCTATGAAATTGATTATCTATATTAACAATTATAATATCTTTATTAACAACTTGTACCAGCATTGGAGCTGCAGCAATGAACATCATGCAAGGTCACCGGTTATGCAGCGACAGTCGTTGCCTCCTACCACAGGTACCAAAGCTCCGACGCTAGCAGGGGTTATGGATTTTTTTATTAAAATAAAATCTAAGGGTATTTAAGTAATTTCCCAAAATTTTTAAGATTGTAAAAATCCCACCTGAGTAAAAATTCCAAATTCCTACTAAATGACTCATCTGGCACTTTTATGTTTTAGTACATTGTATTGTCTTTTAGAAATTTTTTTAGTATTTTTCTGGGATTTTCGCTAATTTTTTCACAAGAATTATTTTACTGGTTACTTACCTTTTTTGATCTACAAACAAAAAGGGGGTATTGAAATTGAATAATATAGAGATGAGATAATACTGAGTTAAAGTTCATAAGAAGTTTTGCACTTTACAAAAGTTTATGTTACTGGAAACCCATCTGAAAAAAGTTTATGGGCATTTTTGCCCTTTAACAAAATAAAGTTGTGGTCCTACTAACTCAAAATGTAACACCGTTTATCTAAGTTAACTATTGTAGCATTTCTGTCCAGTTTTAAAAGTTTATAGGCACTTGTATACCCCACAAAAGTTTAAGGTGTTAGATGCCTATATAAAAAAAGTTTATGTGCACTTTTACCCTTTAACCCTTTAAATAATTAAGTTTGCTCTATGAGATTTTAGAATAGGGAAAATTAAAATAAATAACCTAAAGAGAATAATATTTATTACAAAGGACCATAAAAATTGTAATTATTTACAAGGACCAAACATAGTAATATCATTTTAAAATCGTTAAATTGCCCCTAACTAAACTTCCTATATTTTCTCTCATATGCATAATTAAAAAGTTAACAAAAATTAAAACTAAAACCACCCATGATATTTTTTTTAAAAAAAAAAGTGAATAGATTTTTTTGCCTGAATAGATTATTTAATTAAA
This sequence comes from Acacia concinna, assembly GCA_037177275.1. NCBI lineage: Eukaryota > Viridiplantae > Streptophyta > Magnoliopsida > Fabales > Fabaceae > Acacia > Acacia concinna. The sequence goes on from JBAGKO010000015.1 coordinate 23,739,552, forward strand.
AATGGTTAAACTCATATATTTTTTTTAAATTTTTATTTTTCACCAATTATATCGTTAAGTTGCCCCATTTATATTATCAATGTTGATATCAATTTCAATATTTTTGTAAAAATTAAAATTAAAATCATACTTTTTAAAAAATTTTATTAACGCTAAATGATGCTTCTAAAAAAATAAATCACCTAAAATTTCTTAGTTTAACATATATGATAAATTATAAAATACCTTGAGTTTCAATAAAATTATATAATTTATTTTTAATTAATTTTTTATTTTAAAAAATTATAATGGAAAAATGTAACATCCTGATATTTTTAGCCTCCTAGATGAGGGATTCATGATGAGTAAATGGCCAGAATCATTAAAGAAGAGTAAGATCTCCTAACTTTTAAAGTGAAATTAGGGGAAACACCTGTATGAAAAATGTAAAAATCTAGTAAAGTTAGAGGATGAGTTCCGGCTAGGTCTAAAAGCTCCAAAACTTCCCATAAAATTTCAAAATATAAAAAAGAGCATGCAGAATCGTATATGATGATCAAAATGATTTTTGGAGTCTAGATGAATTTTTAAATATTTTAATAATTTTTTGCCGGATAAGTTGTTGGCTAGAAATTAAATATAGGTGATATCTAAAGGCCTTGTTGTTATGGATTGGGATTAGGAAAAATTATTATGAGATTTTAGAGGATTTCTAAACTTATCTTGGGCCCAAAAGGAGGTCCAGAGAAAGCAACCGAATTTGCTGCAGTTGGCTAATTGTCGATATAAAGTACTTTTCAGACAAAAATTAATTTATGAAGTTTCAGATGTCTAAAAATTTTGAAATTGTTATGGTAGCCTTCTAGTACATTTATAGATTTTCGGGCAAATTTTGGGAATTTTTCAACGAGTATATAATTTTCTAAAAGTTTTAGGGTATTTTCACCAGTACAGAAGAAATTGCCAGAGGAATTATACTTGGATGGACCCAGCTCCTTATGGGCTTAAGAAGACTTTCTACTAGTAAAAGGCAAAAAAATGGAGAAGAATGGAGAGAAATATAGAGAAGGGATACATGTCATGTTATGGTTAGAGGATGACATAAGTGATGATGTCACCTAAGCCTTAGAAATCTTCTATAAATACCCCCTCCCCTCTTCATTTGGCTAAACATAGAGAGACCCTTGGGAAACCTCTGACAGTTTGAAAACTCAATCTTTTTTGGAGGAGATTCAAGCGGCACCGACCTGGCCTTCTGTCTAGGTAAGTTCTAGCCTATATCCTATATAATTATCCTATCTTTCTCCATTGTTTTTGAATTCTAAGGGTGGAAATGCTACCCAAGTTTTGGCTAGGGCTAGGGCTAGGGAGAGAGGATTTGAATTTGTTTTATGTTTTAAATGATTGGAAAATGCTAGAATACAGTGTGTATGCTTGAATTGAACTGAAATCCTGTCTTGGGGAACTAAAGGGAGTTTCGGCCAGACCCCTAGGTGTATGATAGATATTTATTTTTATTGGTTTGATTGTGTTCAAAATACTATTTTTCTTAAAGTTATGCTATAAGAACACATGTAGAAGTATTGAATTGATAAAATCACTAAGCACCCTAAGGTAAGAGGAAGTTTGGTCTAGAGGGTATATAGGGGAGGAGTGTGCACTCAATTAAATGGATTTCATGGATGGATTCCTTGGCCAAGATTGTGTAGTGTTGACCTAAGTGATCAATTGATTGAAATGTGGAACCAGGACCCTAAGTATAAGAGGAAGGGTCTTCGATTAAGGCGTTATGGCATGCATTAATGTTCTTGCATTGTTATTGTATAGGCATTGAAGGGGAATCATCCAAAGGCACAAGAAGCAAGAAAGAGGAGCACCTACATTATAGGAGAATTAGTAAAGGGGCAACTAGAATGTTCAACCGTAACTTGTTATGTTTTGCTTGTATGTTGTGTGTGTATTGTATGTTTACTGTGTTGTGGTTGAGTTTGCATGTAATGGTATGTGATGATATGTTATGAGATGAAAGGTATGACTCCTTCACGTAAGCCTCAACTATGTGTAGTGGTGGAGTCTAGATGAAAGGTATGACTCCTTCACGTAGGCCTCAACTATGTGCAGAGGTAGAGTCTCGTGCATGCTCCCTATACACAAATGTGCCAAGAGAAGGCACTAGCATGACATGCATTACATTATAATGTCATGGTTGTTGATTGATTCTACTACTAAGCTTTCCCAAAAATCTTACTCTTCTCATAATGTAGGTGAATGTTCAGCTAAAGGCAAAGGCAAGGAGAAGGACTGAGCTTATTTATGTTATGCTTCTTGTGTTGCCTTAGACTATTATAAAGAATGTTATGGACATAACGTTACACTAGATTGTATGTCATAATGTATACGAAAATGCTATGGTAACGAATAAATGTATATTATGTTGTTCATGCGAGTATGTGATGAAAGGAAAAGGAATATGGCATGTCATTGTACTTGTGGTTACTTGGCATGTGATATTTTGCCTAATGAGTTAACGAATTGAGTTGGCTATGTTTTGAGCAGCTGAATGAGTCTAACTACAAGCCTTTGCATGCTACTAGAGGGCATTTTTAACTACAAATGGAGTGGTAGACCATGTCATTTGAAGTTTTATAGCAAAAATTATACATTCCCAAAATTAGGCCATAAATAAAGGGAAATTAAAAAATGACCAAATGGATAATGTTAAGTGACCATATCAACAGTGCATGTTTGAGAGGTTACAGATGCCATGTAATCACAAGATGACATTATTTTTTTCCTTAAAGTGGAATGAAAGAGCTTTTTAAGGAACTACAAGAAGAAATTTGCAACCCCTATTTTTCTAACTTAAAGTCATAACTGATAGTTCCGATAGCTTTAATATGGTAAGGTAAACAATATATAAAAGTAAAGTGTTACATAAAACTTGTGTTTAATTTAGCGAAACTACAAATTTTATATTAGTTTTAAAATAAAAAAGTGGGAGAGATTGTAAGATATTTTGTTAGGCATTTTAGTATTTTTAATTTTATATTTTCTTATTTGGTCCTTTTAAATAACTACAATTTTAATTGTCCTTCTCTCTATATATCTTTTCTTTTAGGTCATTCATCCTAATTTGCCCTTTTTAGTAATTCCCATAATTTTTTTGAGCTAGGAAAACAAAGTTGACCCGTTTAAATCCCTGTTAAGCATTGTTATGAAAATTGAAAGGAAAAAAAACAAAAGAAAAAAGAAAAGAAAACTGGAATGAACTAGTGGGTTCGACTATGAATATTGCAAACTGTCAAACAAATTAAACTAGTCCGGTCCGACTGATTCAATGTTCATTCATAACTTCTCAAATTCATAATTAATTCTATAAATGTCCAAACATTACAAAGAACATACTACTAGCATCAATCTCACTAGATGCCACAAATGACTTTGCTCCATTAGTCCAGCTAGCTAGTAGCTACAGCTTCAAAGCTCCCTATATTGGGAAAATGTTCATTCAATGATGGTCCAAGTATAATTGTTACAGAGCGCTCAAGTTCCATGGCTTATTAAATAATATTGGTTGCCCTTGAGTGTGTTCCTCTTGCCAATTAAAACTCTATGGAAAGTATGAGATGTATACTTAATAATGCAAAAAAGATCCATAAAAAATTATTATATGACCATCAATAATTCTCAAATTCTAAAACTATTTAAAAGAAAACTTAGAAATATAATCTCAAATCATTATTCTTAGTGTTTCTAAGTTTCATACATTCGAATTCAGCCTGTTAAACCCTCAATTTCATGAATAAGTAAGTCTTATTCAATGTAAGCCTAAATATTAAAATTTGGGATGTTACAATTAACAACTTGAGTATTGTAATTAGCAACTACACCATTTTAGTGTCATTCAAGTTCACTTCCTCACCGATTTGACCCCGAGTAAGCTTCAATTTGACTATGATATGATCCTCTTTCTTGACTAATTCAGTGGTCGTTCCGGGTTTTGGTTTAATAACCTTACTTTTAAGTCAACAGCTGAGGCATGATTTAGGGCATCTAAAAGGACCCAGACCTAAAAGGGCTGGCCTTATAGGGCCATCGGCTGACCTATTTAAGCTAGCCATATTTTTTATTTTTAATAAATGACTACAAATTGAGTTTTGCTTTGAAGCTAAGGATTTTTTAAAATTGAAAATGTTCTTCAAAATCATATAGTGTTGTTTAAACAATTTTAAAAGAGGAATATTGATTATATTCTTATAAAAAAAGAGCTAAGAAAAGCTCATTCATGACATATAATTAGTTAAAAGTCTTCTAATTGATTTTTTAAGGGGGAAAAGTAAAATCCTAACATTTTTTAGGCCTAGATAAGGTACTCAGGATAGACTGGGTGTCACACCCTGATACTTTTTAAGGTTTAGATAAGGTATTCAGGATGGACTAAGGGCCTTAGTCAGTAGAAGACTGAGGGATCTCACAATATTAGTAGTAAGACCTGAGGAAGGACCTATGTGCAAAGAGGAAAATTTTCACAAAAATTCAGCTCAAATGTGGGTAGGTCCAAGGTCATCAAAAACTCCCATAATGGTCTAACACATTGTATATGGCATCCAGAACAATATAGAGCAATAAGAATAATTTTTGGAGGTCCAAAAAAAATTTACAGGATCTACGAATATTTTAGTCGGACCTAATCTTTGGCCATAGTAGATATTTAGGGACCTCAACTTCAATGTTGTGGAAAGGTACTTGACAAAATTAGTAGATTATTTTGGAGGATTTATAAAGTTGATTAGAGGCTAGGAAAAGGTCTGGAGATATTAGTTGAAATTGCTGAAATCGGCTAATCCCCAGAAAAATGGACTTTTTGAGAAATTATTTCTGGCAGTTCTACATGTTCAAAAATTCTAAAATTTTAATGGTAGCCTCCTGGCAGTTTTAAAGAATTTCGGTTAATTTTGGGTAAGTTTTGAACAAGCACAAAATTTTCTAAAATTTTCCCAGATTTCGAACCAACAATAGAGATTGCCAGAGAAATTGGGCTTTGATGGGCCCAACTCTTTGTGGGCTGAAGGGGCTATGTTTTTGCTTGGAGATGAGGCAGGGAGAAGCTTGCGGAATGGTATAGAACATGGTAGAAGGGACACATGTCAAGAGGAAAGAAAAATATCTAAAAGTTTTAAGGAAAATTACACCTAAGGACCTAAAAATATTTGCAATTTGACCCCTCCACCTCAAGTATAAATAGATCCCCCTTCATTCTCCCTCAAATTGAATTCCCCTCTCTTGGAAGCTCTCCCACCCTTCTCAAAAAGCCAAGCAATCCGATTAGATCCAGAGTGATAGATGAATAACCCAAAGAATACCCAAAGATGGGTAGAGAAATTTTGTAAACATGATCCTCTTACTTTTAAGGTGTGTTGGACACACAGGTAGTTGGGGACTAGGTCACACGATTGGAGAGGGAAGCAAATCAGTGGTAGAAAAACACCGAGATGGTGTTACAGGCAGCAGTGATGTGGGAGTTGTTCTTAGATGGTTAGAGGGTTAAAGCTAATCCTAAATGAGAGAGTAGCCTCTAAGATAGGGTGATCTGACACAATATTTACATGGTTTTCTAGGATATTTTACAAGGAAATTGCATACATTTACTCTCAAAGTTCATGATATTTGTGTTATAAGGACTAAATGTTTCAAGATTGCATTTTGCTAATTTATGGGCGAAATTGTTATTATTTTCATATGATTTGTTTAATCCTCCACTTGCCTTGGCAAAGGTACTGTGCTTTCA
>JBAGKO010000015.1:23760762-23781996 GCA_037177275.1 Acacia concinna
TCTTTCTTTGCAATTTACCCCAAAAATTTTACAATAAAATAATAATATCTTCTCTTACTATAACATGAAGAATTTACTCAGAAAATTGGGATGTTACAATGGACACCCTTCTTAACAAGTAGCATTTAGTAACTTCGTCTCACATATGACTATCTTCACATTTACCTTGTTCTTAATGGCATAATTATCAAAGCCCTTTTCAGCTCCTCTTTGTCCAAGAAGGTTATGCCCACCATGAAAAAAGGCTTCTTCCTAGACCCATCAAACTTAACAAGTTCGTGACTATCTTTTACAAGCCCATCAAAATTATGGACGCCCACATCTCCCTCACAACCTTCACTTGCTTCACATTCTTCACTCACTCTAAATTCATCCTCCACACTCTCTTCAATGTTGGAGCAACAAGAATGAGCTGAATAGCTCTCATCCTCACTATCATCTTCATCAACCTTATCCCCACACACTCTTGCTTTACTTGACTCTTTAACAATCACATCAATTTCTTCTGTGCAACCAAATTCATCCAAGCTAACTACATCACTTAAGCTAAACACATTACTATCATCTCCACCTTCTGAACTAGCTTCACCTCCATGGGCATTTATCTCATAAAGCCACTCTTCCCCATCTATACCCTCAATTAAATTTTGTTCAGTAGCTTTACTTACTTGACACACATTTTTGCTGCAATGTTTGATGATGTCCCAAAGCTTTTGTCTCAATGTTGGACTCTGTGTTACCATCCTTTTTATTGTCCACCTTCGTCGTAATTCCAACATCAAAACCTTTTTGGGCTTTCCCCCTTTTGTCACCATCTACACTTTATCAACAAAATACATAAACAAGTTTAGGGGCCTCATGCAATTACATTGTAACAAATATAAAATAGAGTTTTCGTCGACAAATCAACACTTACCAGTGAAGTTTGTCTGACTAACTTGTCACTTTGTCCAATAATTTCCAAGATTCCCTTCTCATATACAGCCTTAGCCAACTCTCGAATATGGACCTTGCTTTATTCCTTCCCCTTTGACAAAAAACCCAACTCAATCGCAATCTTCCTCTATTCAGATTAAACTTTTCCTTCATTTTGATCCACAATCTCCATCTACTTTTTGTCTGATTTCATCACTCAACTTTTCCTTCACTCATGTCTTTTCCATCACTGATGAATCCAGTTCCTTTCTTTTTTGTTTTGTCAAAAGGGCAATCCCAAGGCTTACTTTTGTTTTCTCAGATCAATCCTACGATTCCATTTTTCTCCTCTATTATATGCCCTTTATATTTGTTTAATTAGCTAGAAATTATTATCCTTGCCATGTCAGATGCCACCTACACATTTTAAGACAAACCGTTATTTCTTTTGTAAAAAAATTTGATCCAACTTAACCTTGTGGTAAATATGCCCCCAATTTTAAGAGTTTGTGTATATATTTGCTCCTTAAAAAAGTTTATGATGCCAGATGCCCCTTGGATGAAAGTTCATGGTGCCTAATACCCCTTTACCCTTATTTGTTTTCCTAGTTCAGTGAATTTCCTTGTTCGCATTATTGGAAAAAGATTTCCTTGCCAGAAAAAGTTTTTTTAAAGAATATAACAAGATTAACAACCTGAATAACTAAGAAGCCTAACGCCCTAATCCAGACAAAAGACCCAGAAGCCTAGGGCCCAAACATGATGCATAGCACTCTCTATTCACTATGAGCATGATACGTACTCAACAAATTAGTTAATTTTTTTTAAGAATAAAGACTCTTAACACTCTCTTATTTGGCCTAATTGTAATTTAAGATGTTATGTTGTAGTTTAAATCTGTTTAACTTGTGGATTTATTAAGATGTTTTATGTTATATTTTGGATTGTTGATATATAGTGTGTAAATTCAGTTCGGCCTGTTATGGCTAGGCCTATCGGCCTGTTACGCATATAAGGCTTGTGGCCAGCAAGCCAGTGGCTTGTTAAAATTTTAGGCATGCTAACAGGCCTCAGGCCAAGATAGGCTCAAGCTAATCCTAAGGCCTGAAACAGGCCTCAGGTTAGGCTCAAGCTACTTTGTCCCAAAATAAGCCTAGCCTACCCTAGCTCGTGTCCACCCCTAAATATCCAAACAATTAGCAAAGAACCTTTATTAGATTAAATCTCTAATTTATAAAATTTTATAATATAATAAAATTAATAAATTTAATAACATTTAGAACTTTTCAAAATATGATTTAAAATTATTTTTTGATTGTATATTTTTGAAAAAACTGTTTAAATAATTCTTATGTTGAATAGGGGCATTTTAGTAAAAAAAAGTTTGAGAGTCAAACACAATGATGGATGGAAGACTAATCTTAAAAGTATTAGAGAGATTTATGTAACATATATTTAAATTTTAAAGAAAGCTTATATAAATTCTAAAAAATGAGTTATGTGTAATTAAGTTAAAATGAAAGTTAGCAAAAAATTATAGTTGAGATGCATCCAACATCTTTAAAGATTTTCTCAAAAGCATTTATTACCTTAAAATATTTTGTGGTACACTCATCACCTTAAAATATTTTTGTGCCATGATTTTGGATGCATCAAAAATTATTTTAGAATGCTGAATACATTTTAAAAAATAATGTAGGGTGTTAGAGGAACCAAAATACTGTAGGGCGTTTAACACACATAAACAGATACTTTATGATGTTGGTGTCTCACACAATGTTTTGGTATGCTATGTGCTTTGAGAAAATACTCCAGGTCACCTTAGCCCAAAAAGATTGAGATAAAACAAGGGGTGATTAAAATATTTTAACTTATTATTAACATAACAAATTAGTTAAAATATGCGTAAGAGGGAGGTTAATTTTTTTAATCATTTTTGTCCTCACATTCTTGATTAGCGTGAAGAAATTGAAAACCTCCTAATAGGCGAGGGTGGATCCAATATCTAGTCTTAGTCTAGTTAATTAATTAATTAAGTAATATAAAATGGCAATAATTGGCCAATAATAATGTCCTAGATTAGATTAACTTCTCTCTGAGAACTATAATGCAGTGAAAATCTTTCGAGTGCGGAGCATCCTCGAGAAAAGGAGTCCAAGAAATACTTTTCCCTTTCCGGTTCAATTTATTCCACACCAATTTCTCCCACCGAACCCCGATTCCTTTCCTCTTTGCGCCAAAATTTCTCTTATACTGATTCCGATTGTTTTAAATTCATGAGTTGAAATCATGGGATATTTGTCAGATCCGACGGTCAACGGCTGCCCAACCTCGGTCTTCAAGCGCATAGATCTTTGAATCTGGGCTTCGATTCTTCAATTATAGGGTCCCTACCAGTTCAGAGGTCAAGTTATTTGTTAGCGTACCTCAAGAAAAGAAAGGAGAAATGAGGGTCGCAAAGTCTCAGGTATGGCAGCCTTGTAAGAAGAAAAGGTTCTGATAGTTAGTGTGAGAAGCTCTAGTCTGTAGAGTGAGAGTGTGATTGAGAGAGGGAAGGAAGAGTAATTGGAAATCCAGAATTGCGAGGGGATTCCGAGAACATGACGTCACGTTCGGGGTTTAGCAATAGCACGGTCCGAGTGGGAAAATACGAGTTGGGTAAGACTTTGGGAGAAGGAAGTTTCGCCAAAGTCAAGTTTGCGCGCAACACTGAGACTGGAGACAATGTGGCCATCAAGATTCTTGACAAAGAAAAGCTTCTCAAGCACAAAATGATTGGTCAGGTATGAATCTTGCCACAGATCCAGTTGGTAAATAAGACTGTGCTAGTGTGCTGTATCTAAGTAATACGTACTACTTTTGAATCACTTCCTTTTCTAATTCATGAATTAGATGATCGGAGATGCTTTGATTACACGTATGCTGCATATAGACTGCTTTCACCTAGGTATTGCAAATTTTTTCAAAATCATGTATATAGACTGCCTTGGTTTTGGTTTCTCAGTGCTTCCACTATCCTTGCTTGGACTTTTCGGTGCGCCTGAATTGGATTCAAATTACAAGTTGAAGTGAGGAGAAAGATGGAAGCGCATCCATCAGATGCTTTTTCCTTAAAATCTTTCAAAATCTCATTTCCATTTCAAATTAAAACAAAATAATTCAGATTTAACATGTTTTTAAAACTATTATTATAATATTTTACTATTTAATTTTTTTTAAAAAAAACATTTGTATTACGGGTATAAATATTGTCGATCATATTTTAACACTTTTAAATTTTTTTATTTAGATTTACAATAATAGTTTTAACAAATCTTAAATCTGAACCAATTTTTCTTAAAAAATTTGAGGGTGAAGATCAGATTTTGAGGAAAACGCTCAAGAGGAGATGCGCACCTAGAGGACGATTTGGGAAAAACATAAACGGATCGGGATGGGAAAAGTGGGCCCCACGTAAATGTGGTCCATCTCCCTCCACGTGTTCTGTTGGGATCTGATTCTATGGTGCGCCTCTCGTTACAGTTTTCTTGTTCATGATAACTACCAAAGTATTTGCGACAGTTAGCCCTCTATCGAACTTTGAAAAAGTTGCTGGTTGAACTTTTCGACCCTCTATTTCTTTTTCTCCCCTTTTATTGAATTGAGAATTAATTAACTGCTATTTCATTTTGATGTATCATAAATAATGAAATTATTTTTTTGATTATTTGCCATAATAATGCAGCTCATTATTATTATTTAACTTCACAACCGTCACCACCGACTGTATTCTATATTTTAAACTTTGACTTTCTTGTTATTTTTTTAACCAAAGAACTTTGACTTTCTACAAGCCCTCTTTTTAAACACTTTTTGAAGATAATTTATTTTATGATGAAGTTTGTAGTATTAGTTTTTATGACACATTCATAATTTTTTATTAAACACCAAAGATGTTCAGTCAGCTCGAGACCATTTGACTTTTTAAATTAATTTAATCTTTTGATCCTTTTGATAAGGTTAATTGCAAATTTCAAATAACATAAATACAGCCTTCAAAATTACAATTTATTGTTTTTAAAATAAAAATATGTACCATTAATTTTTTTTGATATAAAAAATATTTACCATTAATAAACCAGTTACATTACATAATAGAACTAGACTAACTCCCTGATATAGAATAATTTATAAGATTGTACGGGTTTTTTAGAACAACAGTAAAGTGGCGATATTTTTTTTACAATAATAAAAACTAGGGAGAATTACATTGAGGTCCTTATTAAGGAAATTAATATCAGAAAGGTCCCTATTGATAAGTGAGGAGCTATTATTGATAAGTCAAAGAGTTATATTGACAAGCTGAGGAGCTAACTAGGACTTGTCAAGAAATTAATTTCTTTACTTGGGACCTCAATGTAATTCTCCCTAAAAACTATGGTTTTTGGTTTTGGTTATATATATATATATATACACGAATTGAATTTTATATACAATCGAATCTCTCATTTTGCCTTGAATTCTAAAGTTTGTTCATTGACAAGCATCAACCTAACACTAATATATCTAATATGTTTTTTTTTGGTGATGATATATCTAATAACTAGACTAGAGTCTACCCTTTTCATAAATTTAAATATAATAAATAAGACACATGGTCATATATGATTGAAGAATCTAACAAAATAGATATAAGAAATTTGATGTAAGTATGATCCTATATATAATGTATCTAACATTTTAATGTAAAAATAAATGTTAAATAGGGTGTTCTCCATTCATATACAAATCTTAGGAAGGCAAATATATATATATATAAATCTTAGGGGAAAATAAATCATTTGATCCCCATAATTTTGCCTTAATTGTAATTCAGTCTCTAAATTTTAACTTAGTGCAATTCAATCCCTTACAGTTTTGATTTGGTTTAAACTCAGTCTACAAACTGATTTAACCCAATTCATAGCTATAGTTTAATCATTGTAAACGTTAGTCCTTACTTTTCAAAAATAACTTTAGTCCTATTAATTATAATTTTTAAAATGTCGGGATTGGCATTTTAAATAGTTAAAACTATAGGACTCAGTTTTTCTGAGTTAAAGTTTAGGGGTTGTGTTTTAACTAAGTCAACTATAAGAGTTGAGTTGCACTCGGTTAAGTTTGGGGATTGAGTTGAAGCTAAGTAAACTGCATGTATGAAATGATTAATTTTCCCAAATCTTAAGCTGTTGTTTTTTGTTTTAGCCAAAGGCTTCCCATTCGATTGGCCTCTTACCATAAGAGGGAGGGAGGAAAAAAAAAACAACAAAGAAAAGGAAAACCTGGAGGCTTCGTGTTGTGAGCATCTGACAATGTGATTTTCCAAAAGTACATCTGTAAACAAGAATGGCATATTCTCTTAACATTTAAAACATTCATATTTCTGTCTAAACCCTTCTCAGACATGTGACTTTAGTGTGAATCATGGCAATGTACCTGAAAATAGATGTTTCTGTTCATTGTGTAATGTATTCTTGACTTTCAATATGTTGTGGTCTTAAATAGTAAAGGGTAAAACGAAACAGATGGCTTGGCTTTTAAACTTGTAATTGCACTTAACTTGAGAAATCGGTGAACTTCTCTGTAAATAAATATGTACTGTTTGCTAAAATCTAGGTTAAGTTAGAAAGATAACATTTCAACCCAGGACAAAGGAATTATCTTATTTTTTAGATTTAAGGAGAACAAAGAAAAGAAAGACATTAATTTGACTGTTATGCTTTTGATATCTGTGGTGCTGATTTACTTTTGTTTCTAATTTGTCTACTAACAGGATGATAAGTCTACCATCAAACATCACTAGCTAGTTGTATAATATCAAATATGATTAGTGTAGTTTTTGGTGTAGAGTTTTAACTTGCCTTGGCCATAAGAATCCAAGTTCACTAATTTAATATGGAAAAAATTAACGTTCTGTTCTTGCTTAACCTTCTGTTGCCTGTCATTAAGCAGATAAAACGAGAAATTTCAACGATGAAACTGATTAGACATCCAAATGTCATACGTTTGTATGAGGTTAGCAGGCAGTCAATGACCCCCTCCAATGATTTGCAGCTATGCAATTTTTTTTTTCACTTTATCAAAATCTATCTTGCTTCATTCTAAGTTATAGTTGACTTGCAACAGTATTCATGATGTAGGTCATGGCCAGCAAAACAAAGATATACATTGTATTGGAATTTGTTACTGGAGGGGAATTATTTGATAAAATTGTAAGACTGTTTTGCCTTTCTATTTTCTTCTGATGGAAATCAAAGTCCAATATATTAATACAATTTTGTTGTATCTTAAGTTTTATATACTTTATTTTTATTTTCACGAGACAGGCAAGCAAGGGGAGGTTGAAGGAAGATGAAGCCAGAAAATATTTTCAGCAGCTTATATGTGCTGTGGATTACTGTCACAGTAGAGGTGTTTTCCATAGAGACCTAAAGGTTGTCTGTCATGTAACACGGTTATTCCATCTTTTTAGTTAACTTTTTTCCGCCATTTTTTCATGGAAGAAGATGGGAGACAATGAAGCTATAATAATAACTTTAATAATAAATAACGCATTTTTAAAGTGGAAGAATTCATTGTTGAGCGAAGTAAACTCCTCAATTCAGTTTGATACTATGAATGTTCCTAATCAGCGTTGTCCCTTGTCATGTTAAAATGACGAAATTAACTCTTGCCAACCTAACTTGATAGAATGCTAGGGTGACCACGTACATGATATGAAGTAGCCATGCAATCTTCCAAAAGCCACAAGAGTTGCATTAGAGTGACCAAATTATAGGATTTTTTCATTTTTTTTTCTTGCGTTACTTCATCAAATAATGGTAATGTAAGAATTTGCTCATTCTGGTTAGCTATTCAGTAAAATTTATGTGAGAAACTTGATTTTTGGATGATCAGATTGAAAGTTTGTAGTATTCTATGGACAAGAATTTTACTTTGCTCCAGTTTTTCTTGGAGTTTAAGTGCCTACCCAACAAAGAGGGAGATAAAGAGTGAGATAATAGAAACAAATGGAAGGTAACATGTTACCATATTTTGTCTGTTACAGCCTGAGAATTTGTTGTTGGATGCTAGTGGAGAACTTAAAGTATCAGACTTCGGATTAAGTGCACTTCCTCAACAAGTCCGAGTGAGTGCAGTGAATAAGTCCTCATGAAATTATAACAATCATATCCAAGTTGTAATTGATGATATTATTTATATCAGGAAGATGGTTTGCTGCACACAACATGTGGTACGCCAAATTATGTTGCCCCAGAGGTATGGTAGCTACTGCTTCAAGTTACTATACCAATGTCTCATTGTCTGTCTTTACCTTTATCACTACTTCCCTAATACAGGTGCTCCACAACAAAGGTTATGATGGTGCAAAGGCTGATCTTTGGTCATGTGGCGTTATTCTCTTTGTTCTAATGGCTGGCTTTTTACCTTTTGAAGAAAGCAACCTTGTGGCTTTGTATAAAAAGGTGATTCTTGTTTCATTATTCAAAATGCAGTACCCTTAAGCATTTTTGAAGGGAAAGCGGAATTCATTTACTAAAATCAGGTTGTACTTTTGCAGTATCACCTATGAATCCTAATCAAAATACCCATGACCTTGCAATTGGGTCCCAAAATTCTACCAGAATAGCATCTAGGAAGTAGTGGAAGGCTCTGATATTAGTTGATAAGAATCTTTGTAGGAATTATACTTTGAAAGCTACCATATTAGTTTTAAGATACCGAGTCCTTATATATCCTACAATATGTTCTCATACTTCCAATATGATGCTAATATGTCTCCAACGGTGTCCCAACATTTGGTCCTTTGTTTTTTCTTTTTTTTTTGGGAGGAGGGGCCATGAAAGAATCTGTTCTACCAATTAAATGTTATTTCAACTGTATTTATGCTCTGTAGACTTGACATCAAAGCATTATACTAACTCTGGTTCTAATTATAATATTCAATTAATTTGTTTTAGAGATCTTAAGAAAGCTAAATAAGTTAATTAATCATATCATATACTGTATTTTATTAAATTATATATTAGTTTGGAAGTCAAATAGATTAATTTGGAGAAAAAAATAAGAATATAAATAATTGAAAGTAATTTAATTAGTTTCATTAATCTTTCCAAAAAACTAACTGAGTCTTTATATTTAGGACTGGAGATAGTAGCGTTTATTATTGTTACACCTCACAACTTTTATGCCCATAGTGCTGCTTCACTAGGTTCTTGATCTGCTATGCCTTACAGATTTTCAAGGCTGAGTTCACGTGTCCACCATGGTTCTCTACAAGTGCAAAAAAATTAATCAAGAGAATTCTTGATCCCAATCCTGCGACAGTATGCCCCTGAATTATGCTGTTTTAAAATTAATTGGGTTCACAGATGCCATTAATTTGATTTATGTGAAATAGTTTACCTTTTTCTTTGGCTGAAAAAAGCATCAAATTTATTCTTATTTTGATGATTTAAAACAGCGAATTACAATGGCTGAGCTCATTGAGAACGAATGGTTTAAGAAGGGGTATAAGCCTCCTAGATTTGAGCAGGCCAATGTCAGTCTTGATGATGTAGATGCTATTTTTGGTGATTCAACGGTAAGAGATTTTGTGTTTTGTTTTTGTTTTTCGCTTTTTTTAATTGATTTTATGAAAAAAATGCAAAAATAATGTGATCACCAATTTGATAATGTGGCTTCATTTTTCAAAATAGAAAAGGCCGCTCATCTGTTCCAGTTCATGATTTAAATCCTTTTGTTCATCTTTTGTAACGCCAAGTCCAACAATGAAGATGCCTCCTTAAATTTACTTTCATTAGTCAAATAGCACAATCGTATGGTAACAGTAAATGACACAATTGAGGTAGCATCTCTGTTTTGTTTGTGCGTAAACAAAAGGTAGCATCTCTATTAAACACAGAAAATAAGCACACTGTAAATACTGAAGGATGATAGTGGAGAAATGTACTCTACAATTTTGAGACCTGCCTATTGATCACTCAATTGAATCTCCCCCTGGTTTTTTTATATAAGATATATTTATCTAATTTAATTGGATTAGATTAACAAAGTGTGTTAAATTTGTTAATATGCCATGTATTTTTTAAAATAATTTATCCATCTTCCTTTATTCTCTCATGACCCTTCTCTTCTTTAATTATGGTTGAGGGAGTGTCTACAGGAAAAAAAAAGTGACGAATATAAAAAATTTACCTTTATATTTAGCATCAAAATCAATTTTTGAAATATGTCATAAATTAAGTATAGGAGGGAGGATCATTTTTCCTCCAACTTCTCCCCATAAGATATAGAAGGGGAAAGGAGATGGAGTATGAATGCCCGAATATAATCTTCAATGTCTCAACTATAGAACTATTAAGTATGTTCCAAACTACCTATTATCTTACTACTATACTGATCTAATTGCTGCTACCATTCCTATTTCTACACATCAATATTCTCCCCCTGACAAAAAGTTTCTTATTCTCAAGGATCAGTTCTTAGAAAGTAAAATTTCGACTATAAAAAAAGTACCTAGAAAGTAAAATATATATATCAGATAAGACCTTTTGTTTTCTAGACCTTAAATTAAATTTTGTTTGGTACAGACATTAAATTAAATTGCTAAGACTTGCAGAAGGAAAATGACTTGAAAATAAAACTAATGAACATCAAGAGCCCAAACTTGATGCAGTAATCCTTCAGTCTAGAGACCCATTGTCACCATGCGATAAAGCCCATGTGACTGCCATTGCCGAAACATTAGGGGCCCACGTCGCTCCAAAGAAATAAGATTATCTTGGAGATTGCATTACAAAAGGATTTTGGACCAATATACGTCAAGGAGCCCAAATTTCATCCTTAAGAAATTGCATAACTGGACTTATGTTAAGCCCATTTCCAGTGGAGTTCCGTTTTCTCTCCAGTGAACAAACCGAGTATTGGGAGTATCTGAATCTGAAATTATTTAAAAACATGACCATTATGTACAACATGGGCTTCTGGGTCATCAGCATTCATCGACTAATAGCCCTTTTGCCAGTGTTGGGGTTGGGACTCCTCCGATTGGTGAACGATGCAAACTGCTCCGGCGAACGCAGCGGAGTTTGGGTGCGTGGGGTGGAGGATCATTGGGGAGTTGCTCGGCCAAGAAATGGTTCCTAGGGTTTGCTCGTGGCTGTCTTCGAATGAGTGGATGGAAGCCCTCCGCTCTATAACCACTACTCTGCTTAATGGTGCAACAGCAGTTAGAAAACAACACGAATAAAAGAGTTGATGCATGTGTGATTTGGTTGCCGAAATGGTTGGGAAACCATTGGATGGTGTTAGAATCGTGGTTGTGATTGTGGTTCGAAACTTCGATTGTCCCTTAACGCTCGTACTTACTCGTTCACTGTCCAAACATACTTCAGCTGTTCTGACTCTGACTTCGTGTGAAGTTTGACTTTCCGGCGGCCACCTGTGGCTTACATACCCTATTCCCAAACTACCCTTTTCTTGTTATTTAGCTCATTATCCTTGCTACTCCTATTTTGTGCTTCTAAGTTTGATCCCGATGTATGTTATTTACCTACTTATCCTTGCTACTTCTATTTCCACATATTAATTATGTGCATTCTACGTTTGATCTCTATGTATGTTCTGGTGCATAGGATTCTGAAAATCTTGTGGTAGAGAGGCGGGAAGAGGCGCCAGCAGCGCCTCTAACTATGAATGCATTTGAGCTCATCTCTACGTCCCAAGGCCTCAACCTTAGCAGTCTTTTTGAGAAGCAAATGGTATGTTTATTTTGTCTCGTTAGTAAGACAATTAGCATGACTTAGGAAAATGGACGCAGTGACGGACTCAATACCTAACATTGTGGAAATACTATGACAAAATTAAGTTTAAAGTGTTGCGTTATAACTATTAAGAGTAACTAACATATGCTAGATACTGAATCTTTAAAATTATTCATGCTACTGTTATTAAAATAAATAAATTATTCATGCTTCATATGGTCTGCTTTCTTTTACTCAAAGGAATTGTCCACCTTTCATATTCTCGTCTTGCAACCAGGGTCTTGTTAAAAGGCAAACAAGATTCACATCCAAATGTTCAGCAAACGAGATAATTTCAAAAATTGAGCAAGCTTCAATGCCTTTGGGTTTTGATGTTAAGAAGAACAACTGTAAGGTAAAACCATTAAAGTATTACTATTACCATTCCTGTCTCTAATTTGCGTCATTTTATATCTATTTTTAACCCAGTTTGTAGCACATTTCATTTCATTGTTTTTTTTTTGGCTATAAAAGTACTATGTGATGTTGCTAGATAATAGAGATAGGTGAACCATCAACGTTACTGTTGTCAAATTTTCTGGCCAAAAATATCAAACTTAACGATTAACAAATTTTAGAATTTGGTGTTAGATTTTGGAGGACCGAAGTAGAGTGGAAAGCAAAGATTGCATGCATGTTTAATGATTAAGATGGAAAAGAATAAATCTTAGAGAACCAAAATTTGAAAATTCACCTATCTATCAGGGACCAAATTCATGGCTGGATTCTAAGGTCAATATCTTTGTATTGGATATGTCCACTTCTGATAAGATCTCTATCTATTTATCTCAGTTGAAGATTCAAGGGGAAAAGACGGGACGCAAAGGTCATCTATCTGTAGTGACTGAGGTAAATGATTCCCAATTGTTTCTTTTCTGATATTCAATGGTGCCATTCAAGTTTGATTGTAAAGTTGTAATCATGATCAAGATTACCTATAAATTAAATATATTTTCTGCTCATTGCATGGGGGTGTTCAAAATCTCCCTTTTTAATTCCCAAAAAGAGACACGTTACTTGAAAAAGTATTTTTGATGATCTGACTTGAAAAGTATTGTTCACGTGAGAAAATATCACTCCAAAGAATAGTAAATAAAATTGTAATACATAATTCAGTTTTATATTTGATGTCATATAAACGACTTATGAATAAATAGTGGTAGATGTTTCTGGTTTTATATGGTATATCAGTTCCTAGGGTTTTGTTTTGACTTCTATTTTCCAGGTATTTGAGGTGGCCCCATCACTTTGTATGGTTGAGATCCGCAAAGCCGAAGGAGATACCTTGGAATTTCATAAGGTAATATTCTGATAGCACCCTTCCTAAACAAGTAGATAACAAGACTAAAACAAGAAATAGACAGCCAAGAGAGTGGTAATAACTTGGGATTGATGATACTGGTACCGGATAAAATGGGAAATGATGGTTTTTAATACCCAGATACATAAACTTCGATCAAAATATAATTACAAATTAACAAGAAACAGAACAAAAGGAACAATACGATGACTCTGGGCTTTTGAGAGGCCAGAACTAACCCATCTACATTATACTTCCAAAAGACTGAACTCCCCTCTCTCTGGATGAAAGAGAAGATCTAAAGACAAAGATTAAACATGAGCCTAGCTGCACCTACACTCCCTACTCATATGCCCTTCTTTTCACTTTCAACCAAGAAACTTAGATTAATTCTCGTTTCCACTGAAATTTCTCTTTCCTATACCATTCCCTTTCCCATAAATTCCACTATAGGCACTAGGAAATGATTTGTTAATCTGCTCTGAAAGCTTCATCTACATCAGATTCATAATGTTTACTGCACAATTAATTATTCGTTTTCCTGTCTGAGTGATTTGTACCTGCTATATCACAACAGAGGCAGAGCCACATATATTATACAGAGGCCTTGTTGGACAAAAATCATAAAATTGTGCGTGCCCATGCACGGGATTATATTTTGGAATTATGCCATCACATTTTTTTTTTTTTGAAAATATAATATAGTATTGTTATTGTAATTTCATACTGGCTTTAGGATCCTGGTTTCACTATTTATTTTGGAATTATATCATCGTATATTTTTTGAAAATAAAATATAGTTTTGTTGTTGTGTTCTCATATATTGTATACCCTTTGAACTCACTCATGTTAACTTTCCTACTGGCTTTAGGATCCTGGTTTCACTACTGTGTTACAGTGACTTGTAACTTTTTCACCCTGATATAAAAGAGGAGATTGCTAGGTGGAAGATAGGTGGACTAAGAATTGAGAAGATAGATAGGCAGTGAATAGAGAGAAGAGAGAACAGAAGACAGAACTTGACGAAATCAAAATGACATTCATAAAATGATTTAACCTGCCTACAATCAACTACCCAGCCCCACATAAGAGCCATAGTTCTGTATGACGGATATTATCCATCAACAGCCACTAACTAACACCTTTTTATTAATATTGAATCAATACTTCCCCTTCCAAAAGAGAAATATTCTTAATCAAATAAATGATAGAATACGTTGTTGAGATTCATACGAATAGGTCCAAGTAGCATCTTTACCAACTTCCCTCTATAGTACCATAACAGAACAAGAAGTTGAGCAGGATCCCATTGCTCACATCAAATTGATTTTAGCCATTGTATTTCAAAAGCCTGGTTACACTCATGTGGGAATAACAGGGGCATCTGAATTAATTTCCCATCCTTTAGAAATTGACTCTTGCCCTATTGCAGTGGTAACAACACCTATATAGTTAGAGTAAGTGAATAGAGGGGTTAGGGAGGTAGACATGAGAGTAAATCCAAATGCCATTCATAAAATGATTCAACCCATTTATCTAACAACCTCAGTTCCCCTATATTGGATATTAACTATCTACGGCCACCAACTACGCATTCATATATATGGCATCACACCTTGGAAACATTACTAAGAAGTCTCAAATATAAAATATATAGCAATGCACTGTTTACAGGTCATGTATAGTATAGTTCATTGGTGAGGTTTTGTGCAATATCTGGGGGGCCTGTCTAATTACATGTAATTTATACCTGTTTGAAACCCACCGAAATTGGATTTGAGGATGAGTTTCATATTTTTTAGGCAGCCATTCTAGTCTTGTTTGAGGCACATTTCTTTTAGAACAGAAGTGTGTCCAAGTTGAGAAGTCTAGTTTCCTGTGGATAAATTTGATTAACAAAAATGTCTGTTTTTCTTGCATGGTACCTTCATGTTTTTCCAAACTAAATCATGCACATGCGATATGATTATTCATTTTGGAAGTCAAAAACAGTATTAAACTTCATTCTGCCCCAACGGGCTGGACCTGAATGTCCCTTTTCCTATATGACTTATATTAGCTTCAATTTCAACTTTACAGTTCTACAAGAATCTGTCCACTGGACTGAAAGACATTGTTTGGAAAGCGGATCCCATTGATGAAGAACCTGATGGTTAGTATTGTGACCTTTATATCTATTCAAGTGTTTATTGTTTAATCATAGTTATTTAATAGTTTTTTTTTTCAATCATTCTCATTAGATTTTATTTTACTTATTTTCAACCTTTAAACAAATTTACAATTTTTTTTTTAAATCTTGATTTTATTCATAATAGCTTTTCTGTTGGTAGTAATTTTCTGAAACTTAACAGTAACGGGATGTCTTATAATTTGTATGTACAGGGGCAAGATCATCCGCATAATGGAATCTTGAATCGTTATGATTCTATTGTACATGTCTTGTTGGAACGGTGTGACTGCTTGTTTGAAATAAACTGTATATGGTGGTTTGTGATTGAGCCTGTAAAATAGTGCTTTTATTGGTACATTAAACTGGTTGGATAAACCTAATTACGTGTAATTATTTTTGGTAAATTTTGTGGACTAAGAGAGTTGATAATCAATCTCAGACTTGGAAATAAAAGTATGATGATAATATTGTATTGTTTAATAATTTTGAGGTTGAGTAGATTCTATGCTCCGGATAGTACGAACAAGGAAAATAGGGAGAGAATGAGAATACTGCAAATGAAAAGGAAGAGGAAGAAAAGGAGCGTTTTGAATATCCTTGAATGGTGGTGTTTTTGTAATTGAGAATATGTTGGAAAGTCCAAATCAGACGACACCCAGAATTGTGAAAATAAGGCGCACATAACCTTCATTTCTTTTTTGGGTTCGCGCGTGATCTGTAATGATGCTCAAATACTCTATGCAATCCAAAATGTGAGAATCTGTTATGAAGTTTGCTTTGAATATATATACAAGACTTTAATTTTTTTTTTATAATTTAATTTCCCCTATTTTTATTGATTTTCTATGCTAGGCAAATTTTTATTGAGAGGCATTTTTAATGCAAAGGATAAAAAATGTTATTTGGGGAAATCAATACACATTTTTCAAAATGTCATGTCTTTTCTAACTATACCTATTTTTATTTATAAAAAAGACCATATTTATATCAACTTCCTTGTAATATCCCCTAATTTTTGTAGCCCTTGGCCAAAATGGTGTTTTTCGGCCAAATTAAGGGTCATACCCTGATATTTTTTAGGCCTAGATAAGGTATTCCAGATAAACCAAAAGCTTTAGTCTACATAGGATTGAGAGATCTCACAACAATTAAAGTGAAACTTGGGGAGGGACCTTTGTGCAAAAAGAGAAAACTCCACAAAGTTTTTGGACAATAGTAGAGGGTGTTTAGAATAGTATGGCATAGTCAGAATGTTATTTTGAGGTCTGAGAAATTTATTATAAATTTTCAAAAATATTTGGCCAAACTGGGTTTTGGCTAACCCTGATATTTATTAGATATATTGAGACCTCAATGTTCTGGAAAGGGATTTAGAAAAATTAGTTTGTTATTTTGGAATAATTTTAAGGTTGGTTAGAGGCTAAGAAAAAGTTCTAAAATATCAGCTAAAATTGTTGAAATCGACTAATTGTCGGAAAAATGGACTTTTTGATAAATTTATTCTGAGAGTTCTAGACATCCAAAAATTATGAAATTTTAATGGGAGTCTCCTGATACTTTTAGGGATATTTTGTGAATTTTTTAGAATTTTTAGATGACTACAGGATTTTCTAGAATTTCCTAATATTTCAGACCGATCAGACAAAATTATCAATATAATTTAAGACATATAGACCCCCTGGGCCCCACAAAACGTGGCTGCACTTTTTCTTAACCAAGAAGGCAGCTTGAAGCATGTGGGAAAATGGAAGATTATAGAACATTGACACGTGTTAAAAAAGTGAATCTTTTTGGGAAAATTACACCTAAAGACCTAATAATATTTACACTTTGACCCCTCTTCCTCACCTATAAATAAGGCTCTCCTCCCCTTTATTTTCTTCATCCAAAAACGTGCTCCCTCCCTCTCTTGAAATTCCCTCCATCTCTCTTAAAAAAGCCTCTTCGGTAGAAATTTCGACGGTTCTGGCCCGACCTTTGGTCCAAGTAAGTTCCAAAACCCTCTCTCTTGTGAATTCCTTTATTTTCCAGTAGTTATTTATAGTAGTTAGGGGGAGGTTCTGTCCAATTGGACAGGCCTATATAGTGAACCTAAGGGGAGGTTATGTCCAACTATCTAGGCCAAAACAAGCCTTCCTAAGTGGAGGTGCTATCTGACTGTCCCCGACTAAAATAGCATTTCATATGGGGAGGTGCTGCTTAATGGTCCCGGAGTAAGCTAGTACTTCTTAGTAGGAGGTGATGTCCAACGGTCTCAGATAGAACTAAGAAATTTTAGGGGGAAGTATTGCCCAACTGTCGGGAGAATTAGTAGGCACATTTAAGGGGAGATGCTGTCTAACTGTCCCGGCCAGGGCAGTAGGGACGGGCCAGTGACAGGGACCTGGGGCTGCATAAGGTGGATAGCAGAGTGTACCAGTAGAGGGTGGGTACGGTATAAGAAGGGATAGGACCCGGTATTGGTAATAGGGAATCGGGACCTTAGGGAGATACAGGAAAGGAAGGACGGTAGTATACCGATAGCGGCATATGATAATATGAATTATTGTGATCTATATAGGTGTAATAGAGAGACGAACCAAAGACTTAGACGTGCCAAAAACAGCGAGACATCACACCTGCATCACATGAGGATATTGGTAGCTAGAAGCTTTACCCTTGACTTGTATTTCGTGTTTTGGTTGAGCTAGCATATATATGTATGAGATGTTTGACTCTCTATTTATGCCTTGGCTACTGAGTAGCGTAGAGTCACATGCATGTTCTCGGTACATGGTAAGTGCTGAGAGAGAAGGCACTAGAAGATAATTACAGCATTTGCATAATATAGCATGACATGCATTGCATTACATTGTTATTAGTATGATTATGTTACTAAGGTTTCTCTAGAAATCTTACCCATTCCACTATGTAGGTGAAGGATCCACAGGAGGCCGGGGAAATGAGTGAGTTTAGTTTTAGTTATTCTGTCTTCTGTTTCCTAGCATGTATTTATAGATAATGACAGTATTGTACATTCTGAATATTGTATAAGTTAATGGAAAATGATTTTCTGGTTCATTCTAATTTTAAAAATTGTATTATCTCTGTTTTGTTGTTCTGACATGTTGGTGGTTCCAAGGGCACTTTGAAGGAAGGTAATGAAATAAAACTAAGGTGTTGCATTCCTTATTTCCATTTCTTTAGATTCTCCAATCACATGTAATTATATGTTTTATTTATTATATTTGAGTTTATAATAGTTTATTAAATAAAAGAAAATTAGTGGTGAGTAGAAGATAATTAATATATAAGTATATATTTAATAGAGACAAAAAAAAAAAGATAGTTAAAAGGGTTAAAATGAAAAAAAGGCCCATGAACATGTACATAATGTGCATTTAACACTAAATTTTTCTTGAGTGAAAAAATACTCATGAATTTTCAAAATCAAAGCAAAATTGACACAGCAACCAACTCCATCCATTGTCCGTTAAGCAAAATGTGAAAGTTCCAAAATGCCCCAACATAACCAACTTTCTCGCGTGCCCTCTCAAATAATCTCCTGCTTCTTCTTCATTAATTTACGCATCGAGTTAAGTAGTTCTTCCGCGAATATGGCTGTAAAGCACAAAAGGATGATGCCAAACTTCTAGATTTCCCATTTGGATTCGATTTCTCCTCTCTCTTCCTCAAATCAACCAAGAAAATACTTGAGTTTCATCAAACACCTCCAAAAATATGAACTTTTGAATCTTTGAGATGCTTGAGAATCTAAGGAACCGATTGAAAGGTAATGTAATCCTTCACTAGGAAAGAACAAATGGGTACAAAACAATATACTCTGAAAATACCAAATTACAAAGTGTAAAGTAAAAGCACTATAATGTTTAATCACATGGAATAAAGATGAAATTTCAAGATAAGTTGCAATAGCAAGGCCAAGTAGCGGCTTATGGGATTTGACGCTTAAATAAAATATTTGGAGGTCAATGCTAAGGGGGGTCAAAAAGGAACTTTCATCTACATAGAAATAGCTCACTAATAAAAGAACATAGAGCAAGAGGCCAAGAACAAGCCGACAATGATAATAGAAGGAAAAAGACCTCTCCCACAACCTCTCGATTCATCTTCATCCTTAAATAGTACTCTTGGCTAAGTTGAATCAGACAAGTTATCATTAGATCTTGTTGCCTCATTTGCTCTCCTCCACCTTTGATCTCGCTGCGTCCAACAAAGACAATGCCGTTGCCATCTTCCTCTTACTAAGTTGCGACGACAATGACGGGGCATGATTCATAAAGATGACAAAAAAGTCCTTCACTGTGCTTGATTCATTGCTGTTGATGGTGGTGGTCGACGTTGCTGCCGTCACTGGTGTCTAAGAAGAAAAGGGAGATGAATGGAGAGTTAGAGAGAGCCAGACGAGTAGGACTAGGGAAGGGCACTAAAGGAATTTTTTAAGAAATTGGGCATTTTTATTTTCTTTATAGCGGGGGCCCTACTAGATAGAGTAACAGACGTTGACTGATTTTGATGCTTGTGTTAATTTTGCTGTACTTTTGAAAGTTCATAGGTAATTAATTTTGCCCTCAAGAAAAGTTTATGGTGTTGCGCATTTGGTATAAGTTTATGAGTCTTTTTTCACCTTAACTTTATTTTAAATTTAGAGATAAGAAAAGAAAGTTAATTGTATTAAGGACCAAGCTATAGAAAGAGAAATTATTTATAAAATAGATTGGTGGGAGTAGTTATTTAACTTCTACCTTGTATAATTAGTTCTCTAAAACTAACAAGAGTTTCATTGTATTTAAAAAGATGGGAAGTGACTATCAATTACTCTTTCTTTTCATTTTTTCACATAGACCATCAAAGCCTTTGTTAGGCTTAGGTTATGGGCTTTATTTGGTTGTATAGTTATTTGATTCCGGAGGGAATGAGATCTAAATCGAAGTTGATAAATACACCCTTATAATTTTATTTAAAGGGTTAATGGGAGAAAAGGATCATTCGGGCTGATTTTTTTTTTTTAATGTGTGCAATGTCTAAAGTTGTAAAATTGTAGCAATGTCGCCCTTGTAATTTACAGACCCAAATGTTCAACAGATTTATGATGTTATATGATGTTTTATTTTACCATATGCCACATCATCATCATTCTTACTAGAAAAATAAGAAAAGAAACCTCTCTCCTCTATCTGCATTCATGAACAATCCCTAGAAAAAACCAAGACCCATATCAACGATTTAAAAAAGGTTAAGGGGCAGTTTTGTCTGGTAAGCTTTTCTGGCAACAATTTTCCCCTGGCCGTTATCTCAATTAATTTTGACCGTTATTTAACTAAATATGATGAGTTGACAATCCACATGTCATCTATGACATTAATATTTCCTAAGTTATATTAAGAAACTCAACAAAACTAGCAACTACTATAGTATCTAGCAAGTCCTAGGTCATCTCCCAAGAGAACCTAACCAATTGGACTTCTTAAGCTAATCTACGACTCAAATTAAGCAAATTAGGTGAGGTTTCAATGTATGAATTATTCTAGATTAATCTAACTACTCTAGCTACCTAACACTATATGTGCTACCATATTTCATTTTTCTTGGAAGTTTTGACACAATGCAATGCAACTAATGTAACACCTTCCTTTCATAACCTTTACCTTACCATATGAGAGCTATTGGAATCACTAGTTATGACTTTAAGTTGGGAAAATGAGGGGAAAAAATTTCACTTTCTCGGCTTACTATTCACCCATCCCTTAATTTCGACCAACTTTAAAAAATCATAACTAATTCTACAAAAATCAAAACGCACTGATTCCAAGTTCATTTGAAAGCTCTCAACATTCTTTATAAGGGAAAAATAATCTCACATCCTAACTACACAGCATCAACCACATGCAAACCCTCAAAGTTGCACTATTCATTTGGTCATTTTACTATTTTTCAAGATTTTTGGCTTAACTTTGGGAAGGCATAACTTTTGCTAGAAAACTCCAAATGACATGTTCTACCACTCCATTTGCAGCTAAAAATAT
>JBAGKO010000015.1:23786824-23799112 GCA_037177275.1 Acacia concinna
CCCTTCCTTCCTTGTATTCCCCAGGGTCTCGGTTCTCTACTAATTGGACCGGGTCCTTCCCCTTCCTATACTGCATCATCCCCTACTGGCACCTCTCTGCTGACCACCTTGAACAGCTCGGGTCCCCCTGCTACTGGCCCATCCCCACTATCCTGGCCGGGGTAATTGGGCAGTATCTCCCCTTAGGCTTACCCACTAAACCTCCCGACTGCTGGACAGTACCGCCCTTTAGAAATTCTTAGTTCTGTCTGGGACTGTTGGACAACACCTCCCCTTAGGAAATGCTATCTTAGTCTGGGACTATTGTACAACACCTCCCCTTAGGAAATGCTATCTTAGTTCGAGACAGTCAGACAACACCTCCCCTTGGGAAAGGCTATCCTGGTCTAGAACAATTGGGCAACACTTCCCCTTATGAACGCTTGTTTTGGCCTAGATAATTGGACACAACCTCCTCTTTAGTTTACTAGCTAGGCCTGTCCAATTGGACAGAACCTCTCCCCTAACTACTATAAATAACCACTGAAAAAATAAAGGAAATCACAAGAGGGAGGGATCCAGAACTTACTTGGACTGAAGACCGAGCCAAGACCACCGAAATGTCCACCAGAAGAGGCTTCTTTAAGAGAGGGTGGCAAAGCATCTTATGAGAGGGAGGGAGCACATTTTGGGATAGAAAAAAATAAAGGAAATGTGATCTCTATTTATAGGGAAGGGAGAGGGGTCAAAGTGCAATTATTTATTGGGTCTTTAGGTGTAATTTTCCCAAAAACTTTTACACTTTATTGACATGTGTCCCCTTCCACCATCTTCCATATCTTTATCACATAAAAATATGCCTTCTTAGTCAAAAAAAGGTGGCATCCACGTTTTGTGGGGCTCACAGGGTCTATCAATCTCAAGTTATACCGATAATTTCATTGGATTGGCCTGAAAGATTGGGAAATTCTAGAAAATTCTGTAGTCATCCAAAAATTCTGAAAACTTCAAATAACATCCCTCAAAATATCAGGAAGATCATGTTAACATTTCATAATTTTTTGATGTCTAGAACTTCCAAAATAAATTCCTCAAAAAGGCTCTTCTTTGGCAATTAGCCGATTTTAGCAATTTCAATTGATATTTTTGGACTTTTTCTTGGCCTCTAACCAAATTTATAGTTCCTATAAAATAACATAGTAATTTTCCCAAGTCCCTTTCTAGAACAGTGAGGTCCTTAAATATCTGCTTAGCTGAAAACCTGGTCCGACCAAAATATTCGTAGATCCCATAAATTTTCCTCGGACCTCTAAAAATCATTCTGATTGCTCTACATTGTTCTAGACACCATACACTATATGAGGGACCATTATGGGAGCTTCCAGGGATGTCAGAATTATCCGCATTTTGACCCAAAACTTTGCAGAACTTTTACTCATTTGCAAATAGGTCCTTCCTTCAATTTCACTTCAATTGTTGTGAGATATTTTAGTCCTCTATAGACTAAGGCCCTTGGCTCATCTGGAATACCTCATCTAGGCCCCCAAAAATATTAGGGTATAACTCTTGGTCTAGCGCAAAAATACTATTTTGGCCAAAATATCCCCTTTTTCAACCTACAAAAATTCTGGGATGTTACAATCCTTCCCCTTAAAATAAATTTTGTCCTCAAAATTTAAAATATACCTTATGAGAATAGCTCTGGGTAGCTACTTCTCATCTTATCTTCCGTTTCCCATGCTACCTCTCTTTGCAGCATTTTTCCTCACTAGGAATTTGGAAGATATTGAGGACCCAACTCAACTTCGAGGGTAGGGCTAGTCTATACACTATAAGACTAACTCACAAACCTCTTCCTTTTCTTTGAATGGTAGAACTGGTTGAAGTCTGATCCAACCAATAATCAAGGTTCCGTAGAATAGTCAAGGGTACTCTTTCTTTATAAAATGATTGATCAATATGAGGAGATGTTCTCCCTCTAACTCATTCCAGGTCCGTGCATCCCATATGCACCATGTAACGTCCTAGACGTTATCTTTCTAAGGAGGTACTCTGGATAGCTCTACATCAATATTCCTTAGGCTTGCTTCGGTCTCCTTCGACTGCAGAAACTAACTGTGCTTTACTGCAAGCCAACCTAGGCTCAATCCAATCTATTGCGACCAAGTCCCAAAAAATGACCCCAGGAGCTAACTGCGCTCAACCATAGACCATCCTTAAGGAGCTAACTGCGCTCATTGGCAGACCGACCTCGAAGAGCTAACTGCGCTTAACTGTAAGTCTCTTCAGGATCCTCTATGACCTTGGCTACTATCTTGAGCCATGTTCCCTCTCTGACTACCTTAGACCTTTGAACTAAGTTGGGGAGTACTAAGTCTACCACTCAGCTATCAACTATACGAATAATTCCCCAAGATTAATTACTGATCACCTTATTGTCTTATGAATCTCACTCAACCTTTTTGTCATTACGAGGTCCTATTCTTAAACTCATACCACTGTGCTCACAGTCTCACATTGACTGGAGATCATACAGGGAGAGGACTTGATCTTTCCTCTTACTATACTAAGTGCAAGGTACAACCCTTCTTGCACTAATCTTGGTTCTTCTCCTCTTATTGGGGTAAGATCACTTCACTTGCCTTGCCTCGACTACTTTTTCTCTTTCATTTCAGAGGACAACGCATCACACTTCCACTGTACTACTCTAATATAGAGGATCACCTCCCAAACTAAAAGGTCACAATATAACCAAGAGCCTCTTACCTGACTCGTACACATCTCTAACAGGGTTACTTATAGGAATCTCGTCCTCTACCTTAACTCTGCTTAGTTCACGGAAGTCTATACACAGCTGAAAGTTGTGATGTTTCTTTCTCATATACAGTACCAGAGCAACCTTTTGGGTCTACTAAACATTTCTCTAGTAGCCCCACTATCTATCCCTTAGCTCAACCACCTCATTGGGAGCCATTCTATAAGGAGCTTTCGAGACCTACTATGCTCCTGGTACTATATTAATGGCCTATCCACCTCTCTCTCTGTGGTGGAATTCCATTGATCTTCTTTAGAAAGACTTCCGAAACTTGCTGACTATTGGGATTTACTCTATCCCCTCATCATTTTCTACCTACTCTGAAAGAGACACTGCTTAGCCTTAACAACCTTGCCTCAAGTATGCCTCTCTACCTGAGTCTCTATCACAAGGTTCAACTGTACCTCAGCATTAGGGACTAACTCTCTTACTAGAAGGAAATATCAGGGATCTACTCTTATTATCAAGGAGTACGATATTGGATGACAACCAGGTCAGGCCAACTATGGCGTACCAATCATGAAGAGGTATGCAGTTTTAACTCAGGGCAACATTGAACATACTGAACAATACCATTCAAACATACTCTGGAGGTGCAACCTTTGGCACCAGTGGGAATGAATACGAAAATCACATGGTAAGGCATCAACAATGAGACCATATCACCCCACACATTCACACACTGTGAATGAATGGCTAGTGCCCGAGCCCATGAAAAATGTAACAAGGTAATTACACTCTGTACCTTGTACACTCAGGCGACTTACAAGCCTCCTCCTGGGGTTAAGGCATACCTTTCTTTATACCTGGGGTCTCCAATTGTCAACTCTCTATGCACACCCTTAAGTGTAATGTCTCGGTCTTGTTGTAATTGTAACACATCCTTTGGCCCATGGTGCATGGCCTCTCTTGTGATCCCTACCATAGATCTCACATCTCTTGTTGAGCCTACTCGAGTCCAGTCTTTTACCTCATATCCTAACTCCTCACTTTCCTCCACTATTGGATCTGCTTTCTCAAATTTGTAGCTCTTATAGATGCCATAGCTGCTGCTGGCAGTACTAGCGGTAAGGGCTTACTTCCTCTCTCAGAGGCTACGCTTGTCAAGGTCTGATAATTTAGCCTGCTTTCAGTGATCCTGCAAACCTCTACTACCTTGTTAAACCTTTCCAGCTAGCAGGGAGCTACCCTCTCTCTTAGGGCAAACTTAAGCCCTTTGATCATCTTACCGGTAAACCACCTTGCATCATTACGATACTATAAGTATGTGGAATACTGAGAGAGAGTGACATACCTGTAAAAGTAATTGTCAAAAGTCTCGTCCTCTACTTGCAGTAACATCAAAATATCTGCCTCATTTTCATCCCTCACATATTGAGAGAAATACTTCTAATAGAACCTCTCTAAGAACAACTCCCATGTAATCAAAGTGTTTTTTGCCTGCAACACCATCTCGATGTTTCTCCACCATTAATGTGCTTCTTACTTAGCTGGGTGACCCAGTCCTCAACTACTAGTGTGTCCAAGACAACTTAACAATTAGATATCATCTGTCTGTTCCTCTGCCTCTATAACCACCGGCTAGGGTTATCGGTGGAGCAAGCCATGGAGGCTCTCACTCACCTCGCCTACTATTGTTAGTCTTACCTGCTCTACTGCTACAGCCATTACTATTGTTGTAGCCTAATCTCCATCTTATTCCTGTCATCTTAACTTTCTATCATAGGAACAGAAACTTTAGGCACATAGCATACTCTCATTCTTATATGTATAAGCAACAGTTACTAGCACACAACATATTCAAAGAAATCATAAGCAGGAAAGTCAAAGAGACAAGCAGAGTATGAAAATAGCAAAGTAAAAGGTATGCCAAAACCTTTGTTCTAATACCATTTTGTAACATCCCACTTTTCAGGACCCTTATCTTACCTTACAGTGGCCCTTGGAACCACTAACACGTCTGTATGTCAAAACAGAGAAATTAAAATTTTGACACAGACAAAGGGAGAAACAACTTTTCTCATTAACAGAGGCACAAAAGTTTAATCCATAAGATACAATGATCATATTATACATGATTACATGCCAAGAAACAGGAAAATATTGCTTTATCTCTAAGCTCGTTCTCTCGTCTTGCCTTTTTCTAAACTTTCACCTGCATTGTGGAGAGGGTAAGGTTTCTAGAGAAACCTAGTAGCAGAATCATAACTAGAAACTGTGTAATGCAATGCATGTCATGCTATAAGTAGTGCTCATGCTTTACCTCTAGTGCCCCTCTCTCGACACATACTATGTGCTAGGAGCTTGCACGTGACTCGACCCAAACTCAAACAAAAAACCAAGGCATAAACAGGGAGTCATACTTCTCATGCATACAAGCTAACACAACCAAAACACAGCATACAAGCATACAACAAACAACAGACAATACAAAGCAATACAGGTTAACGGTAGGGATTCTTGCTACCATATGCTCTTGCACGGTGTACGGGCTCTATTTCGCTGTTTTTGGCACTGTTGGATTACTAGTATGCCTCTCTGTAACACCTATACATACCACAATAAATCATGATGCTGTATGCCTCTATCGGTATACTACCACCTTTCGTTTCTTGTATTCCCCTAGGGTCTTGGTTTCCTACTACTTGGACCGGATCCTTCCCCTTCCTGTACCGTAGCCATCCCTTACCGATAGCCCTCTGTTGATCACCCTGTGCAACCCGAGTCCCCTACTGCTGGCCCATCCCTACTACCTTGACTGGGACAATTGGGCAGCATCTCCCCTTAGATGTGCCCACTAGACCTCTCAACAATTGGGCAACACCTCCCCCTAGAAATTTCTAGTTCTGTCTAAGATCGTTGGACAACACCTCCCCCTAGGAAATGCTATCTTAGTCTGTGACTATTGGGCAACACCTCCCCCTAGGAAAGGCCATCCTGATCCAGAACAATTGGGCAGCACTTCCCCATAGGAAGGCTCGTTTTGGCCTAGATACTTGGACAGAACCTCTTTTTAGGTTCACTGTCTAGGCCTGCCCAAGTGGACAGAACCTCCTCTTAACTATTAGAAATTAAAGGAATTCACAAGAGGAAGGGATCCGAAACTTACTTGGATTGAAGACCGGGTCAAGACCACTTGAAATTTCTCCAGAACTTCCTTCTTGAGAGCTCTAACTTTAAAGAGAGAAATTTTTAGAGAGAATGTAGAGCATTTGGTGTGAGAAGAAGAGGAAATGGTGAGGGTATTTATAGGGGAGGAGGAGGGGGTCTTTTTGTGAATATTTTTGGGTATTTAGGTGTAATTTTCTCAATCTCGAACAAATGTCACTATGATATAACATGATATTTATATAGTTTCCTGGGGTATTTTATATCTAAATTGCACACATTTACCCTCAAATTGCATTATGAATTAAATGTCCAGACTTTGCATTTTTCTAATTTATGGGTAAAAATAGGATTATTTTATATCTTTTATAAAATTCTTCACTTGCCTTGGCAAAGGTATTTTGTTGTTATGTTTTCAGGCAAGCAAAGGAGAAATTGGAGCCCAAATGGGAACCCAAGATGGAGACACCAGAGCTTGAAGGCCCAAACACATGGAGAATGATGTTCTGCCCATGGAGGTCGTGACTTGTACCTATTATGTTGCAACCTGAGAAGATTTAATGAAGCTGTGCATTTTGGAGCAAAGTCAAGCCTGGGAGGAATTTCCATGAAGCCAGGTCGCGACATGGCTATTCTGAGGTTGCAACGTCTGCTCGTAATCTAAAAAGATGTGTTTTGGATTAGGGTTTATGATTAGCTATAAAAGGGGGATTAATGCAGGATTAATGACGGTCCAAATCCATGAGATTTCACGGTACGGTACCTTAAAACCCTAGTTGCCCAATTTTCCCCAATTCCTTAGCCCTAATCCAAACCCTAACCATCCATCTATCAAATTCTACCCATTCAATTCACCATAAATCTCAACCATCTCTCATGGAGTTGAAGATCGAACGTGATAGCGGGAGATTCAAAGCCATGAGAGGCTAAACCCTTAGCCTCTCAGTGATGGATCGTGAAGGTTAGAGCTTACGTAATAACCAGGGGAGTAGATCCAATTTAGATTTCTGAATTCTTTTCTTCTTTATAAAATTCCCTAGATCTAGGAAGTTTTATTTAGTTTTGAGAATTTGTTTATGATTATAACTGAGATATAAATTTATTATATAAGATTGATGTATGAAGTTTGGTATTTTTCTACATATGAGTTTAAGACTTCTTTTATGTGAGATTGGTTAATTGTCACGATTGTGATTAATTTTCCCTCTCGCATAATCCTCAGATTGTTGATTGACAATTCTAGGATCCATTCATTCATTTATCTTGCACTCTAAGAGAACTAAACAACGAATTAATTAATAATTAATTAAGCTAGGATCCTAGGCAAGTTTTTGATTAATTAAATCATTGGACCCAAGCGATTGCTTGGGGTTTTCAAATTGAACTTAGAGATTTTAACTACCCCCACTATCTTTTGAGAGAGCGAGGATAGCCGAGAGATCATTAACGAGAGACTAACCCGACATAGAACCTTTCCAAACAAAGACCACTTTCCTAAACCTAAAAACCCCAAAAATATTTCTTTTAGTTTTATTTATTTTTCTACACCAAAAACCCCAACTAAACTCGTTTAAAATTAGTTACTTAGGAATTTCAATTAGAACTCCTCGAGAAGAACGATTAGTTGTGCCCTATACTACATATTTAGTGTAATCATTATGACAGATCCATTCAGGTGACAGTTTCGGTCTGATCATGGCGCCAACTTTGGGGTGGGGCCCAGGGTCTATCTATCTTAAATTATACCAATAATTTCCACTGTACTAACCCTAACACTGGAAAATTCTATAGTCATCCAAAAATTCCAAAATATTCATGGAAAATCCCTAAAAACACCAGGAGGCTGCCATTAAAATTTTGTAATTTTTGGATGTTTAGAACTCCTAGAATAATTTTTCCTGTAAAACCCTTTTTGTCTGTATCTTACCGATTTTTAAGGGCTTTTGCTCACATAACTAGGTTTCTTTTCTAATTTTTACTGTGTCAAAAATTCTCTAAAATAATGTATTAATTTTCCCATATCCTAGTCCAAAACATTGAGGTCCTAATATATATGATAATATCAGTTTTTGGCTAAAAACACTGTTCGGCCAATCTTTTTGAAAATATTCAAAAATTCATAATAAATTCCTCAGGCCTCAAAATAACATTCTAACTATGCCATACTGTCCTGGACACCCTATACTATTTTCTTGGATTTTATGGAAATTTTTGGGGTTCTTGGACATGTCCGCATTTCGTTTGAAAACTTTGTGAAATTTTTCCTCTTTGCACAAAGTTCCTTCCCCGGATTTCACTTCAATTGTTGTGAGATCTCTAAGTCCTCTATAGACTAAAACCCTTGGTTCATATGGAATACATCATTTAGGGCAAAACATATTAGAGTACGACCCTTGGTCTAGCCAAAAACACTATTTTGGCCAAAAATACCTATTTTTCAGTTTACAAAAATTTTGAGATGTTACACTAAAAATTCTAAGTAGTTTAGTAGACTAATAATGCACAGAGAATTATGCAACTTACAAGCCTCTACCATATCTATATACCTTATTCAAAAATCATAAAATTTGTTCTTATATTTATGATCATTTGATGTCAATTGGCTTTATGTGTTAGAAAACATTGGAGCAAAACAGTGATAAAGTATGCCCTCACATTCCCCAAAATTTTGTGTATCTTAGTTTATCACATATCATTATAGTAAGATATCTCAT
This sequence comes from Acacia concinna, assembly GCA_037177275.1. Taxonomy (NCBI): domain Eukaryota; kingdom Viridiplantae; phylum Streptophyta; class Magnoliopsida; order Fabales; family Fabaceae; genus Acacia; species Acacia concinna. The sequence goes on from JBAGKO010000015.1 coordinate 23,795,441, forward strand.
TAATTTGATTTACCCTTATGAATATATTTATAATTTATTATTTTAGTAAATATGTTTTGGGATGTTATAGAATATATATTTATATAAGGAGTAACGTTCTCCATGAAGAGATATTGAGAAAATAGTTCCTAAAGAACTACTTGACAACTCTTGAAGACCTTTACGTAATAAAAAATAATATTAATATAGTTCCTAAAGAACTAATATAGGAATGTGAAAAATATGTTTGTATAACTCATACTTGAGGGGTAGAATGTTGAAAACAAGTGTGAGTAATGTTGGATGAAAATTTCTTCTATATTATATGTCTTAAATCCTAAAGATTTATGTCTCAATGACTCACACCATCTTCATAAATGAAAAATAATATTCTTTTTGGATAATGTGAGAAGTCAATGCTCATATTATGTTCAAAATTATATATTTGATTGAAGGCTTTAGAATAGCTAATACATTGTTTCCTAAAGAAACATATGCTATTGTAAATCAGAGTTTACAAACAATGCAAACTAGATGTTTGACATTGTAAACCAGAAGTTTACTAATGAATTTATTGTTTGGCATGATTAATTAGGCTATCCTGTGTCAATCATAATGTGAAAAATAATTGAAAATTTATGTGGGCATACCCTGAAGTGTATGTAAACGAAATACCACAATTTCATGATTTTTCATATGCTACAAGTTCTAAGGAAAAGTTGATTATCGGCCTGTACCAAACAAAATAGAAAGTAAATCTCTCACTTTTCTAGAATGAATACATGGATATATTTGTGGGCCAATACACCTACCATGTAGACCATTGAGTTACCATATGATTTGAATTGATGTATCAACTAAATGTCACATGTTTATCTTCTCATAACCTAGAGTTTGCGATATTGCTTGCTCAATTGATTTGATTAAGAGCATTACCTGATTATCCTATCAATAACATATGTCTTGATAATGCTGGTGAATTAACTTTGCAAGCTTTTAATAGATATTGTATGTCCCTTGGAATTGATATTGAACATCTTGTAGCTCATATTTGTAATTCCTTATATCCAATAACTTTATACGAGTGCAAAAGAGTAGTGAAATCATTTGTGAGTCCTAAATTAAAGAAACTTTGAAAAATGATTATAAATTCCAAAATTATATGAGGGATTGAACATGAAATTGGAAAGGATTTTTTTTAAAGTAATAAAAATTTTTCAAGGAATTTCATAAATATTCACTATCTCATAAAGTCTCATCGGCTTTTCTCTTTTTCATTCCAATCTCATTAGACGTGTATCAACGATCTTTACTTAGCCCCTGTGTGTTTGTACCATGGTTAATTTATTAGCGATTGGAAGCACTATCAACCTAAATTATCTAGTTAGTCTTATAATAGCCCATTTACTATTCTATCGGCTTTACTAGTTCGATTACGGAACCATTACCAGGGCTGCAGGTTATTTACCTTATAGGTTCTCATACTTTACTTTCATCGGGGTTACAAGCCATTTACACTATATACAAATCCAAAATATTTTAAAACAGACAACCAACAAAAGATTTAAAATCTTTCTACTCTAGCCTCTAGTTGTCCACATTTACCCTCTTGTGCTTTGAGCTACCTTCATGTACTATAAATTTGTTTATGAAAAAGAGTGAGATTCAAAAGAATCTTAGTAGTAACAGATAGCAAATCATATAGATACAACATTACAAAACATGCCACCTAGTCATTATATAATAGAATTATCACAACAACATTTAGTGCATAACACACAATTCACATATCACCATAGCGCTAGGTATATCAGAAGGCCCCGAGTGATATCTGTGCAATAGGCTCCAGGCATTCACTTGTGCATCACATAACAGTACATTGGCCTGAGCGTCCACCCTTGCAATATGCCCCAAGTGACCACCCCGCATAATTAGAATTTGTCTAACAATTCATGATGAATACAAAAACATTTAGTGTATCTTATAACATATGAAAGACAAAGTTACTACGGGCTGCTTCCCTTGAGCAATATCCAAATGTTTGTCTGTGCTCGGGCAAGTGTTAAGCTCCAGACATCTATTTGGTCCTATAATCCAGAATTTATGGATGATATGTTATTATTTGACTAATACTTGAATAATCCACTTATTCAAGTTGGTTGTCATTTGGGTTAGTACTTAGGCCTAATTAAGTAGCTAATAGGCACATTAAATTTGCATGGTAAGGTGCTGGCAGGATTTTCATTCAACTTTGAAAAATCATAACTAATTCTAAAGACATCTAATTTGTATGGTTCAAAGCCCTATATGACCCTCATTAAGTATAGTTTATAGGAAAAATTTTTAATCCTATATTTATGATGCACAACATTCCAGATTCCATCATTACCTACAACTGTCACAGGTTAGCATCCAGAATCATTGCCAAAGTTTAAAAATCTGTATCTCCCAGTTTTCTCATCCAATTATCACAAAATACCCATCCAATTAAAGCTCATTGGGTATAATTTATTTTTGGAAATTTTCGTGGGTATTGGAATTAATACTAGGAAACTCATAATCAGTATCCCACCGAATAATTCCCAAATTCAATGTCCAAATTTCAAAAATCATAATTAATACTAGGAAACTCCAATTTGACCAATTCCAAGCCCATATTAAACCTATTTAAGTGTACTTTAAAATAAAAATATCCTTGCATGCAACAATTTGTCGCAAGTTTCCCATAAATTTGTCAAACCCTAACCATTCCAAATCTGGTTCCAGAAATAGGGCCAACTTTGAAAACTCATATCCTTTAATCCATTTGTCCAAAAATTATGTTATATACATAAAATTAAAGATCAAGATGTCTACTTTCAGTCTGCAAATTTTCATAATTTTTGGACAAGTTTTGGCCAGTGAAATACACTACACAACTGAACAACTTCCAAGAAACAACAATCCAACACCACAACCAGCTAGAATCAAGAAGAGGTTTATGGTTTCAGTGATTACCACTTGATGTCTTGCTTTCTCTCTCTAAAACAGAACTATCCATCCCCTCTTCTCTTGATTTTCTTTTTGCTAAACATGATTTAAAGAAGGTTACATACATTAGAAGAGATCCGGGGTCAAGAATCAAGGAAGAGATGGGAGATCTAAGCTTGTACTTACCTAGAATCACTTGCTTTCACTTCCTCTTCCTTTCCCTTCCCTTTGGGTTTCAAGAACCCTCTCTCTCTACTCAAGCTACTGCACGAAACTTATCAGAAATGGGGAGGAAATTCTGTCTCAAATTGGTGCATTAAACCTTATATAATAAAGTTAGAATTCCACCAATCATCAATTACCACTTGGCCTCTTCCTTTTCCTTTAGTTCTAACCACATGTAATCAATTGTTTAACCATGGTGAACTTGCAGCCAACTAACATCTGAAAATATCTCATTTAAGCTTCTTATCCAATGTTTCATTGATAATTCATATTTTTTCTACATAATTTCATGCAATATTGATGATTTTCCTTGATTTTATGATGTTCGAAATGCATTTAATTGAATAAATTGGAATTATGTGGAATAATGTGGAGAACATGAATTTTGGCTTAAAATGTGCATAATTGTCATTCTCTCTTATATTTAAATTGAGGATATTTGGTATTACAAATTGTTACAAATTTCTTGTAGGAATTTTGGAGGAAATGAGGATAAAA
>JBAGKO010000015.1:23799212-23818109 GCA_037177275.1 Acacia concinna
TAATTAAAGAGATAAATTTATGACATTTTTACCCCTAAATCAGCAAAATGCAAAGTCTAAACAATTGATCCATATAGTACAAATACCATGCATATTGAGGGTAAATGTATGCAATTTAGATATAAAACACCCCAGAAAACCATATCAATAATGTGTCTTATCAGTCACCTAACATCGAAACTAAACAACAAACCAAATGCAATCCCCATCAACACACGAGAACAACTATTACACCGTCCATACCACAACAACATTGACAGAGGGAAAAAAATTTCCACACAGGAAAGAAAGCCCCAACCTTGCGATTTCTGACTTGCAAGCTTTGATTTCGACATTTTCAATCAGAGCACTTCACCCTTTCAATCCGCACCCACCTCTAACACTAACTCATGGCTACCCTTTCGAACAAGGTCACTGGATTATTAGGCCACAGGGCGTTGCACATTGGATCAATGCACAAGGAGAAGGAGCTCCTACGTCAAATGTTTGGGTTCTCACACAGCCATCTTGTGTTTCTGAGCTCCAAATCACCCGCACCAACTACCTCTTGCGTGAAATCAAAATGGCAGGGACAACGGCTTCGTGCATGCAATGGAAATACCCAACGATAACCACCTCGGTACTGGAAGTTCACCCACGAACGAGGAGGGACCTACTGAGGTCCACTGTGTGCATGTGTATGTGGAAAAAGGTTTTTCTCTTTGTTAAGGGGTAGATGGGTCTTTTTACTATGATTTACAAAACCCAGATTCCTCCTTTAAAACCTTTATGGGTTTTACATTTTTCAATAGACTATTTTAGATTTTTGATTTTTAAATGGTATTTAAATGGAATTTTTCCTTAAATATTTTAGGAATAATTTATTTTCCGGGGAAACCAGGAGTATTTCTTTTCCAATCCGGGTCTTTCGCTTTTCATGCCACATGCAATTCTTCTCCAAACTTTTCAATTTTCTCTGGTCGTCCCTGCAATCCTCAAGCTATGTCCGTTGACAGCAATCACCACCCTACTCCGCCGTCTGATGGCGCCGGGTCGGCACTAATCTTTCTTGGTACCGGCTGTTCTAGCATGGTCCCCAACTTGATGTGCCTGCTCCAACCTGCAGATCCTCCCTGCAACGTCTGTTTTCAGGCATTGTCGGTCCCACCTGAGCGCAACCCTAATTACAGGTATTTTCCTCAGGCATTTGGGGAATGGTTGTATAGATCTGATTTGGTTTACTTTCTTCAAGTTGGAACCATGTTGTGTATTCTCTTTTTGTTTCCTGTGACGATTTCAGTGATTGAGATGGGACTAATAATGGATGTTTTGTCACTCTTTATCTGGTATCTGTTTTTATTATGGGGTGCCGGTAGTCTTCATTTGTTTTTGGCTTTAAGAAAGAGGGAATGAATTATTTAGCAGCTTAAGTATCATAACCAGCATGGTTTTAAAAGCTTTGAAGTCAATGTTTAGTACAGGAAATGCTCCATAGGAGTTCTTGAGCATTGTCCAATGGGACAAAGCTTTCTTAATGTGCAATGGTAGTCAAAGCTTTATTATTAGCATCATTATTGTTGAACAGTATTTTGTTCCATGTGCTTATAGCGAAGGACTTGTTCTCAAGATGAGCCTTTGAGCAATGTGGGTAGGAACAGAGCCCAAAGAGAACCTGGTGCTAATGTTTGGATACGGCAGGGATTTGAGAAAATGACCAGCGGTTGATATTTTGAACAACATCTGTACTTTTTCAAGCAATATTGGATGATGTGCTTTAGTTTTTTCATTGTATATATTGTGATTGATGTTCGTCTGTTTCTGTATATGCAATAATGTAGTGGCATTTTTAACTATTTTTTTGCCATTGCAGGTGCAATACATCCCTTCTAATTGATTATTGCCAAAATGATGGTAAACACAAGTATATATTGATTGATGCTGGAAAGACATTTCGGGAGACAGTACTTAGATGGTTTACTTTCCATAAGATTCCAAGAATTGATTCTGTGAGTCAATCCTCTTAAACTTATACTATTGATCTCTTTATTTTAAAATTTCAGTTCCAACTGGACACCAATCTAACCTTATACTGCCACTGTTGAGATTTTGTTATTAAAATCTGTTGAGGGCTTAGGATACACATGTGATTTCAGCAACTTCATAAATCAGTGATGGTTCCTTGATATGCAGCAGCTAGTGAACTCCTTTTTTAGCTCGTCCATTTTTAGTTTTCTTCCTTGTTAGCCCCTCTCTCCTCCATTGTGCGTTGAAGTTACAATTGATTTTGTTCAATGCTAAGTAGGGATGGGTGGAAACATGTAAAAAATATTCAAACACCATGATGTTTTATCATATATATAAATAGTATCAAAGCTGCAAAACTGTAGCAAATAATTTATGACGTTATGCATTCCAAAATTTTTCATTTGTTGATGAAATTTAAACATCTTTCAGCAAGAGGAGCAAATATTTTTATTTTGCATATAAGTATTTCCCTCCAGCATCTTTATTGCCTTACACTACATCGCACATTGAATTGTATAAATATACGTCCCAGCCATTGTGTTCTTGCAATATGTGTATGAATAATTAGAGTATGTCAATAATTTCAGATAACATCCTTGTATGAAGTAGTAGCACCACTGAACTAAATGCCTCATTCTAGTTTTTTAAGTATTAGAAGTTTGTCCCTAGTTTTGTTTATTAATACACTACAGATTCAGGCGTAGAGGAAGGGCCTTATAAATCATCTTTTTGGTTGTAAGTAGCTTTACCTTCTAGTTTGGGGCTTCATTTTCTATTTTCTTCCCCGTATTTTCATTGTAAGAGTTGTTTTTCCCTCCATTATGTGTTGAAGGTTTGATTCAAAATTTTGTTCAATGCCAGGAGAGATAGTTTGACACAATCCCAAATTATTGAAACGTTTATAGTGATTGGCCATTGATACAAGTATTGAATAAGATAAAAAATTCAATTCTCTGGGAATAATTAACTTTTGCTTGAATGCAGATTATTTTGACTCATGAGCATGCTGACGCAGTCCTTGGATTGGATGATATACGTGCTGTACAGCCATTTAGTCCTGCAAATGATATTGATCCCACTCCAATATATTTAAGTCGTCACTCAATGGAGAGGTATCTCTAGTAACCATTTTGCTTGGATACCACTTTGGCCCTTTAAGTCCATTTTAGCTAATTCTCACATAGTAAGAAATGATAGTGAACTCATTAAATTTGTCTTAAATTGATAAAATTTCCTAATTTATCCTTATCAAATTGCTCTCTCTCTCTCTCTCTACATTTACAAGTTATACTCACTTCTCTCCACTCCTCATTTTCCAATGAGAACTATGGGTAAAATTAAAAAACAGTAATTAATAACCTTCTAAGTTAGTTATGATCAAGATTTTTTTTTTTACACAATGGACTTGTAATAAGGACCAAAGTGGTATTATTTATCTACTGATAATATTACGGTTACTTCCTCTGATTTAGCTTAATACACTTACCTTCTTTGTCTATTTTAAAAATAAGGTGAGGTGACTAATTTTATGGATGGATATGATAATTTTTCCTTCCCATATATTTTTCTTTCCAAGATTGTAACAAAATCCAGTCTACACCATCACTTTGTAGCTCAAGCTATTGAGTTGAACTTTTCTTTCACATGATACTAGATCTTCTAGAGTAAACAGAATTTGATCCTTGACACCCTCAATCTCTTAAATAAAATTATTATTCAACTTAAGGTATGGTGGGCATGTTCTTTGTTCTCACTAAAACCTCTAGAGGCTTTCATGTGAAAAGATATTGTAGAAAGTGTACTAAAATTATAATTGGCCTTTGTGTAAGCTATTAAGTTGAAGTTGGATTGATCCCTCATAATTACTAAAGAATAGAAAATTTCCTCATATTTTTGTAGTTGCCTTACTGAGCCGGTAGATACTTCTCAAACCACCATTTCAGAAAGGACAATAGTATCTATTATTGTTGCTATAAATGTACCTTGCATTACTTGAAGTAGGAAGTTATGATGTACATCAATCATGCTCCTAGTTAAGCTTTTTGTTTAAAGTTATAGACAACCACACCTCAATACTACTTGTCTTCTCTTAACTCATTTTGTATAAATGATATTTATGTCCAGCGAACTAATCGATTAGCAATAAAAGGCAAAAGTTGGACTAATTTTCCAATTCTAGAAATCAAAGGTAATATGGTCTCCAAATTTCAACATAAATTATGCTGTTCTTATTGCTATGATTATATAGTTATATGCAAAAAATCATTCATATAAAATGGTCATGAAAATTAAGTGTTTCTAACCGCACTTTAGTGTTGGATTGTTGCAGCTGTATTTTCTCATCAATGAGACTACTATATAAAACTTGTGTCATCATTATATAATATTTATATCCATTTCATTTGCTTTTGTGGCTGCCTTTGCTACATTATAGTTGAATTCTTATGATGCACATTTACAACAGTATAGCAGAGAAGTTTCCTTATTTGGTTCAAAAGAAACTGAAGGAAGGGCAAGAAATAAGAAGAGTAGCTCAGATGGACTGGAATATAATTGGAGATGAGTGCAATCAACCATTTTATGCATCAGGCTTAAAATTCATTCCTCTACCAGTTAATACCCATAGAACTTTGCCATTTCCATAAGAATTAAGTGCTCCTATATCACAAGGATTTACTACTTTTCTGAATGTAGGTTATGCACGGAGAGGACTACATCTGTTTGGGTTTTCTTTTTGGTGAGAAAAACAAGGTGGCTTACATATCTGATGTTTCGCGGATTCCTGCTAGCATAGAGTATGGTATGTGTTGAATCATTTTTTCTCCATTTTGAAAATGTTTGTTTCTTTGAAAATGTTTGTTTCTTTGTCAATGCTATCTTGCACCGCTAGTCTGAAATTGTTGTAGGAGACTGAAGAGAGAAATGCTCTCTGTAATTGATTTCTTATTCCAATGATCAATAGTACATTCTATAGGCTAATGAGTGAATGTATAGAATTTCCATGTACACTTCGTCGTCTAGGTCACCATTTAGAAATGCATTTTTTACTTCCATTTGATGAAGTGACCAATCCAAGTGAGTTGCAATTGATAACAATACTTGGATGGTATTGAACTTTGCTACAGGAGCGAAGGTTTCTTGGTCGTCAATTCCATAGGTCTAAGTATATTCTTTTGCAACTAGTCTTGCCTTATATTTTTTTATGCTGCCATCATGATTGAACTTTAGTGTAAAGATCCACTTGCACCCCACTAATTTCTTTCCTTGGGGAAGAGTTGTGATTTCCCAAGTTTTATTCTCTTTGAGTGCTTTAAGCTCTTCTTCTACAACTTGCTTCTAGTTTGGATCAGTTATAGGTTGCTGAAAAGTTTTTGGTATTTTGATTGGTGCACTGTTTATAATGAAGCTCTGGATCTTGGAAGACAAGTTATCATACGAAACAAATCGTTGAATTGGGTATTGAGTGCAAGATCTTACCCCTTTTTTGAGAGCAATAGGCTACCCAAGCTCTTTAGGATCTAATCACGGGTTGGAGTCATGGTCATTCTGTTGAGTAGAAGGGACATTTTTACCATTTGCTTCTTGAGATTGTCTGGTTTCATCTTCTGATTCAGCCAATGCATCTACCCTAGAATTGATTTCAACAATTGTTCCTAGTTTGTTAGGTGTTTGAGGTGAAATTGGCTCAGGAGATGAAGGAAGAGGTTTAGGTAGAGATGGAACAAGTTCAGGTTGTGATAGAGGATGTTTAGGTAGAGATGTAACAAGTTTAGGTTGTGATAGAGGAGGTGATGAAGTTAGCAATTCAATGTTTGTGTACTCCCCCTTAAAGGGTAATTTGGGATAGTAGGCTTCCTCTTTGTAGAGTACAATATCTTTAGAGACCAAAAATCTTTTTGAGATAGGGTTATAACACTTATACCCTTTTTGAGTAGAGGAGTAACCAAGGAAGATACATTTTTCAGCTCGAGCATCAAATTTTGTGCCATCATGTTTGTGAACAAAGACAACACATCCAAACACCTTTTGTGGTAATGGATTGATGAGAGGACAAGTGGGAAAGGATTCAAGAAGTTTCTGTATAGGTGTGGTGTAATTTAAGATTTTGGACGGCATTCAGTTTATGAGATAGGCGGCTGTGAGGACTACATCGCCCCAAAAAATTGTAAGCACATTCCGCTCTATCAATAAAGTTTTGGTTACTTCTAAGAGATCACGGTTTTTTCACTCAGCAACACCATTCTGTTGAAGTGTGTAGGGACAAGATGTTTGATGGTGGATTCCTTGTTGATCAAAAAACCCTTTAAAAGTTCTACTCATGTACTCCTTGGCATTATCGCTCCATAGTACTTTAATTGAAGATTGAAATTGATTTTTCACAAAAGTACAAAAATTTTGAAAGACTGTGGCTACTTCTGATTTTTCCTTCATGAGATAAACCTAAGTGGTTCTAGTATGATCATCAATAAAGGTCACAAACCATTTAGCTTTACTGAGGGTGGTTGTTCTTGTAGGACCCCAAATATCACTGTGAATTAATATGAATGATGCTGATGGTGAATAGGACTGTTTGGGATATGGAGAGCGGGTTTGTTTAGCAAGTTGACATGTTTCACAATGAAAAGGAGTGGAGTTTTTATTAAACAAACTTAGGAATACATGTTTCATATAATCATAACTGGGGTGGCCTGCACGGCAATGCCACAGAAATACATCATTATTTTGGGAATTTAAGCTAACCAGTACTTTTCTTGCATTACAAGTGTCTTTATTCATCAATTCTGAATCTTTAAGGTAGAAAAGTCTATCCCACTCTCTAGAAGTCCCAATAGTTCGTCCCAAAGTTAAATCCTGAAAAATACATAAATCATTGTCAAACATTACTCGACATATGTTCCCCTTGGTCAATTTGCTTACAGATATCAAGTTACAAGTAAGCGCTGGTACAAATAGAACATTATGTATTCTCAAGTTTTTAGAAAGTGTGACGGTTCCAATACCCTCTACTGGAGTGTATATGCCATTAGCTACTTTGACTTTCAAATTCTCATGACATATCTTTAAAGAGGTGAATAAAGAGCGGTTACCCGTCATATGATCTGTAGCACCTGAGTCGACAATCCAGGTATGGTCATTACTCATAGCTGTGTTGAGAGCAATAATAGAGTTACCTGATTGTATCAAATTAACACTAGGAACATAGTGTGATTTTTTTTGTCCAGAATCTTGCGTAAAGTTTCCAATTCCTCTAGAGTCAGGTTGGTATCTCCATCAGCCTTATGATCAGTAGTGGTAAGATTACTCTGAGGATTTGATTTTCCTTGTGCTAGTTTTCCATGCAACTTCCAGCATTCCTCTTTGAGATGACATTTCCTTTTACAATAGTTACACCACTAATGTGTTTTCCTTTCAACTAGTGGCCCTCTTGTTACAAGAGCTTAACGCTCAGGGTAACTTGAGCCGCTTTGATTAAGCATTTTCCTACTTTCCTCAAATTACACAAAATTGATAACATCAAATAGATGCGGTAGAGGTTTTATTCCCATAATTCTACCTCTAATTTTTTCAAAGGAGTCATTCAGACCAAGAAGAAAGTCATATACCATGCCTTCTTCTAGAATTTTCTTATACAGTTGTGCATCACTAGCATCTTTCCATGGATGTACTTCAAATAAATCCTATGGTTGCCATAATTTAAGCAAAGCATTATAATATTCAGTTACTGACATGTTACCTTGTCTCAAGTCCCGAAGTTGGCGCTTTAAATGGATCAAGGCACCAATATTGTCAAGGGAAGAATAAGTTCTCATGCCAGCATTCCAGATCTCCTTTTCTGTATTGGCAAGAAGATATCATTCACTTATGTCTAGAGTCATCTAATTACACAACCAACTCATCACTAGGTTGTTTTCAGCAAACCAAGTGTCAAAAGTTGGATCATCATGAGCGGGTTGTATAACTTCACCATTGATATACTTTTCTTTTCTTTTTCCTCGTAAATACCTCAATACACTTTGTGACCACTAAAGATAATTTTTGCCATTGAGTTTATGGTTAATGACCATCATATGGCTTTCTGGTAGGGAGACCAGATCTGATGTTGTCTCAATAGTTTTTGGTGTAGTAATAGTTAAGGATGATGAGGAAGAATAATCATTTTGACTGGATGGGGTTGTACCAGACATGAGTGCTAATGGAATTGATCCCAAAACAGATGGATTTGGAGGGATAAAACCAAAAAGAGGAGAAAACTTGGAAGAATCCATGATTCTGAAAAAAAAAAAAAAAGAAACGCTCATCCTTTTTACTGACACCCTAGAACCTAAACCTCAATGTTTCTCTCATCTCACGGTGACTCTCTATTGCACACGGGAATACAGCATAATAGATCACTATTCCTCTCTTTTAACTTAGTTCTGATACCATAAAGAGAAGAGAAGAGAAGAAATAGTTCTTTGTAAAATGTTAATATAATTCTAATAGACAATGGTACATTATATAGGATTGAGGTGACTGTGTGCATTAATGATAAAACATATATAATAATGAGGTGCATGATATAAGGAGAAAATCATGAGATCATGGGAAACAATCATGGGAGAGAATCATGAAATCATGGGAGATAATTTGAGGAGAGAATCATGGATATGATTTTCTAACACAAGGTATCTCAAATTTTATCAAAACTTGTAAATAATAGAATTTGTTGGAAATTTTTTTGTATTATGTTAATATTTATGTCTATGTCAACATTGATTATTTTTATAACTAAAAATACCGTTCATTTTTAAAAGTATTTGTGTCTAATTTTTAATTATCAATATACAATGATTTTTAAGAAAAAATTAAGGAAACTAATCAAATTACTCTAAAGTATTTTTATTTTTATTTTTTCTTCAAACTAATTTATCAAACTTATAAATTAATATATAATATAATGATACACAATATATGATATTGTTAACTAACTTATTTACTTTTCTTAATCTTCTAAAAAGTTAACTGAATCTTATATTTAGAATTGGAATGAGTATAACTTAAAGTAATAAACATGGAAAATGACAATTGAATCAGGTCAAAAAAAAATTACAATTGAATAATCAAGATATCTATAATGAAACTAATGCCCTGTGATAGCACACCTCACCATATTAAATAATATAAAATGTAAACGTCAACATGTTAAGAGTTCCGATACTTTTATAACGGGAAAATTAAATTATTCTTTAAAAAAAAATAGGCAAAAAAGTCTCAACTTATGTCACCCTTCATGCTAACTTAACATTTGGTGTCTCCACAAAAGCAAAACACACAAAATTTAATTTTGTATATCAATCATTATGCTAAATATCTTGTCTAAACTTGATTTGCATATTTTAAGCTTACGATTTCAGACTTTTAAAATATATATATATATATATAACTTAAACATAGAAAATGACAATTATATAATCCAATAACTATAATATTATTAATGCTTTATAATATCACATATCAAAATAATATAGTCAGTACAAAACTGCAAATCAGGTATGCTTTCAAAAGACAACCAAGCAAAGACACAATGCTCCTCCAATATATCTCGCCGAGTACTTATAATTTTTCTTAATTTGTTTATTGAATTATTACCATTTTTTAAAAAAATAGAAATATTAGTCATAGGCTCATAGTCTGTCATTAGCATTTGATACGAACGATGAATATGTTACGTGTAACTTGTCACAAAATACAAAATTAAGAAAATTTTTAAAAATTAAAAATATTATGCCCATAAACTATTTTTCCAGAAGCAATTTTGACATTTTTATTCACTCTCAAAAAATCTTGTACATTTTTGGACAGCAAATTTAAGATGTTGGGCTCATATAGAAAAATGCTTAAGAGGGTATTAGTTTTCAAGAAATAAAAAATGCGATAAATACTATTTGATCAAAGGCAGTACTGTTTTCAAGAAATTTACACACTAAAGGGTATTAGTTTTTTAGAAATTTAGAAAAATGATTTTAAAATATAAAAATTTTAAATTATTTTTTTTTCTAAAATAATTTCGATATTCACGGCTTGATTAGCAATATACATGAAATCATTGAGATTTTAAAATTTTGAAGGTCTTTGAAACTTTCTATGTTTTTCCATGCATGAAAAAGGTTTGTTTTAAGAAAATATCATGAGGCTATGCTTTTTAATTTTTTGATAGTTTCATTAAAGGACTAGAGGATCAAATTATTTTCAAACAAGGACTAAAATATTCTGAAATTTCACGGTAAGACCAAGGACCAAAATGAAAATAAATTTTATAGGTAAAAAGACAATATTATTTTATGAACAAGTGTGCAACTCTTCATGAATAAGTGAAACATTCCTATGTAAAAAGTATGCAACTCCAGCCATTAGAAATTAATGTATTGTTCATAGCAGGATTCTATTTATTAATAAAGAAGTGCACACTTGTTCAAGAAAGAATTCTTGTGGTTCATAAAATAACGGGTGTTATTATCTTTTTATCAAAAAAAACTTTTTTTTCATATTTTTGTCCAAAAAACTTATTTTATAATGTTTTGATCGTTCACTAAAATTAATTTAGTTTTATGCATTGAACAAAAAATAAAACTAGACCGGACAAGGGGCCAGTTCAACCGGTGACAAGCCCCTTGTCCAGTCCAGAACAAGGAATGACCAATGGGGAAATCGGACTGATGGAACCCAGTTTGAACTAGTTTAGAATTTAAAATAAATAAATAAATGTGCTTCAGACTCTAGAAAAGGAGGAGCATAATTTTAGGAATTGTAAATGATATTGACATATTTTGAGAAATTTTTTAAAAGATTTATACTTTATTTATATAAGTTTAAAAAAAAATTAATATATTATCACTTATTTTATTATTATCATTTAAAATTTCTGTTGTTATCATATGTTTCTTTAATTTTTGTGTCTATATATAGTATTATTTTGTATTGTCAATTAAATTGCAATTTTAATATTTTAATATGGTTATTGAACCTTGAACTAGTACCACAACCGATTCATTGCCAATCCAGTTTTTTGGTTCTTGGTTTTATGATATTTTTTACTACAGCATTCCTTTTTTCTATGAGGTTTTGCCATTTTAATATTTGATTCAATTGTTAATTAGTTTAGAGCATTTAGACTATACTTACATCAAGTTCATTCATTACATTAAGTTCTTTAATCACATATGACCATATGTCTTATTTTTTTCATGAGTTTATAATTAAATGATACTTTCTCCGTTCCTAATTAAACTATATTGTTTTACTTATAAACTAATATAATTAAGTAATATAATTAGCTTTTTAAGAATTCAAAAAAAAGTCAATTAAGTCTTATAATTAGGATAGAAATGATTAATAATGTGGAGTGTTAGAGTATTTTTATTGATCGGTCATGCCATATAGGCCCGAGTCAGACATCCAATTGGTTCAATTTGAATTATCTGGAGGATACTTTATATATATTCTATTAAAAAGATGGACAATTAAACTTATTTCTTGATTCAATAGAAGCCCAAAGAGGTGAATAGGGTCACAAATAACGAGAGATATATAAAAAATAGGTCCGATTTGACCTATTGCTCTGCATCCCCCCAAAAGTTTACTAGGAAGAGAAGCTGTGGTATTTTATGAACCTAACATAGGTCACATCCCTCACGACATAAGATTGAAAGATCCAAACCTTCCTTTTCAGAGCGGAAACGGATGTGGCCAAAACATATAAAGATCGGCGTAGTTGCTCATAGGGACATATCCATCTGGATAGAGGATCGAGTGGCCTTGAGGTTCCTTCCTATAATCGACTAGGATAAAGACTTGAGGAGAAGTGAGAGCTAGACTTGCTTTCGTGTGTGATGGCTTTCTTTCTTTCGTCTACCTTTTGCCCCTTCCTATATGAATCCGTCCTATATGAATCCGTCCATTAAGCCAACAGTCAAACGGTGTTTCATTGAACTTGAATCTACTATGTATTGAGAAGTGGCTCGTTGAGCTTGACTCTGATCACATTCCGTTGACCAGTGATTTAATAGACTATATGTATCCTAAAGCCTAGTGCTAGAAATAAGGGGAGGATAGGAGTATAATGCACAATAGTCTAGAAAAGGGCATCTCGGATAGGGAATAAGCATCGAGGTTTGCCTACTCAGATATAGACATGCAACTCTACCTATGCAATATCAAATTCAATGTCCGAGGATCAATGCATTTACGTCCGCTAGGAAAAGAACAGCAAAGAAGGCGTTGCTAGCTAAGATTACACATAAAAATTCTCACATATATGTATTAGGTGAAGCACTAAAGAGGATGTAAGATACTTTATTAAGTATTTTCTAAAATGTTTTATCATCGCACTTCCCTGCTCTGCATCCTTGTATCGCTCTTTGCTGCTGCTCGTGACCTCGTCTCATCGCCTTCACCGTTGTTCTCCTAAATCCGTCACCCGTCATGCTCCTCATCTCCAAGCACTTCACACTTCATTGCTGCTTCATTCTCAGTCAAGTCCTACTTGGCTTTTGAGGTACATTTTGCTCTTGAAATTCTGCCAAGTTCTTCATGGCTTCTGAAATCTGGTTTGCTCTTGAAATTTGGCCAAGTCGTTCGTGGCTTCTAAAATTTGGTTTGTTCTTGAAATTTGGCCATTTCGTCATCACTTCGTCCTCGTTCAAATCCTTCGTTCTAGTTTGCTTCGTCCTCCTCCCTTCCATTTTTACCTTGCTAATACTTAGTAGGAATTATAGTAATATTTCTGGTTTGCTCTTGAAACTTGGTTACTAATTTGGTGTAGAATATTGATGAATGATGATGATTAATTTAGTTCTCTGGCCTTTTTCTGATTGTTGGACTTGTCGAATTGTTAGATTGTTTGATTGTTGGACCTGTGATCTTATTTATGATATGAATTGTTGCATTGTCTGAAAATGATGATTTGGACTTTTTTCTTGCACTGTATCTACATCTTCTTTAACCATATCACACCTACTCTGATATTTAGTTGAGATTTAGAAAAATGGGGGGAATGGTTTATAGAGTGAATCTCACTAAGCTTAGATAATGACTAAGGTGAGAGTTATGCCATTTTATAATAAGAATGATTAAAGAGCGATGAATGGCTAACATATGTTAGTGTATTATGTCTCGGCTTGTAGCCGACCCCATAACCGGTACTGAGATCAGTTTACTCTAACAAACGGATAAGGAATAAAAGAATATTATTAAAAATTCTCTCGCACTTAAAATACACACAATTTTCAATTGATAATCATTGGATAGATTTAGATTTTGACAAATAAGAATGATGTCAATATATTTACAATTATATTCTTATTTTCTTGGAAATTAAACAAAGAAGAGTACATGCATAGCCACTAACATATAATTGAGTAACAAAATCATAATTTAATTGGTACCATAATGTACTTGGGATCCAAACAAATCGAACCAATAGACCTTTTTTTTTAGGTGTTTGAATTCATACCTTTAACTAGTAAAGGATGGTAGAAGTGGGGGGATTTGGCACATCCATGAACCCTTCAAGCATTTGTACAACTTGTTTCATGGTCAGTCTTGCTGATGGGTCTTCTTGGATACACCAGATATCGATCTTCACATACTCTTCTATCCTTTTCATGTCTATTTGAGCTTCATTATCATCATCCACTAACAAGTCCAACCTCCTTTGGTGATAGCAGTCATATGCCCAATCTATTAATACAATCTTATTATTATCTTCAACATTCATATCAAAGTTCTTTCTGCAACAAATGACCTCCAATAATAATACTCCTAAGCTATAAGCATCAACCTTCATAGTAATTGGCTTGTTTTTGAACCACTCAACTACAATATACCCTTTAGTTCATCTAATTGCTGTTGTGGTTACTGTTTGGTCAATCTTCAATAACTTTGCTAAACCAAAATCTGATATTTTAGAGGTGTAAGAATCATCAAGCAAGACATTTTGGGGCTTGATATCACAATGGATGATCTCCGTGCTACATTCTTCATGCAAGTAAGAGAGTCCTTTGGCTATTCATATTGCAATTTCCTCCCTTTTATGCCAACTTGGCCTTTGCTCTTTGAAAAGAAAATTGGCTAAATTTCCCCTACTCATGAATTCATAAACAAGTAGCTTGTCCTCTCCTTCATTGCAGAATCCTAACAGTTGTACCAGATTCCTATGATGTGTTCGACCAATTGAACTCACTTATGCTTCAAATTCCTTCTCACTTCCTTTTACCATATTCAATTTTTTCACAGCAATGAGGTTCCTTGGTATGTCAAGTAGAAAACCTTTGTAACAATAGAAAATGCACCACGACCTAATTCTTCTGTGAACCCTTTTGTTCCTTTCCCGAGCTCTTCATAAGTGAAACTTCTAAGGTTCATCGTTGATGTTAATTGGACAGCTTGATCACCTTTAGGAATATTGTGGCCACATCGATATGCAACCAGACAAGCTGTTGCCAACAAAACTAAGTTTAAGACAACTGAACTGCTTAATAGTGTTGAACCCATTATGATCAACTTTGATCTATCTTTGTCTCTACTGATATCCACTTGAATCAAAGTAGTATTTTCCTTCCTTATTTTGATCAAAGCTTTTCATTCAACAGAAGGATCCATTCTTCCATTAGAGAGAGGTTGTTTCTTCTTCCAGCATTCTCTATTTCTAAAGATAATGGAGGAACAAAAGCAATCCTCCATGCATGCTTGTCCGCACCAAACTTCAGACACTGATTTAAATCAGTATTAGGCATCTCATTGAAATCAAAGAGGTTTGTTTCCAACGAAGTTTGATCACAACTTTGTGAAACGAAGTCCTGCTTGCAACCTTTCATCACATCTATGGGATCAATGAAACTATAACCATATGGACAATGGCAACTTTTGTTGGTCCCATCAAATGTACAATAGTTGTTGAAACCACATGCTCCACTTCCCGTCTCCTCAAGAAACATTAAGCAAATATTTGAAGGAATGTATGACATAGTTGACCAAGCCATATGCCGGCTTCTAGTGCTACTACTCTTGGGGTAGATATAGTGCCTAAAGACTCCATCATAATCAAGAATAGCTCTTTGATAGAAATCTTCCGTTGATAGAGCATTTGATGATATTGTACAAATTATACTTCCATTATCTACTCGTAAAAATATATAGTCTGATAGGTTGAAGACCAAAGAGAAGCTAGTGCCAAAAGTTTTTCTACTCCAGTAAACAAAATTCGTATCATCCATTAGAAAATGGGTTGTGTGAAGCACAAGATTCCCATCCCCTTGTAGATCAAGCTGAAATCTTCCACTTGAGTAGTTAGTTGCCAAATAGCGTGCAACAAGTTGAGCTGGTTGATTTAGAATTTGCCCTGGTAAAATTGTGTCAGTGGGTTGATCAAAGCTCTCCCACAAATTTGGAGAGTCTTGCCCAACTAACACAAAGTTTCCATAATCGAGCATGGCTGCGTAAGCAACTACTCCAGTTCTTGAAGGGCTGGCATTCCAAATTTGCTTACCGTTGGGATCAACAAGTTGGAACCCTTTGGTGTAAGACTTTTCCCATTAGCTGGCCAAACAATAGTTTGTTTTGGTATTTTGTTAAACCAGATTGCTAGTAAGAACCCATCTTCCTCAATTTGTTTGAACCCAGGTGCAAATTCACCAGACGGCGAAGCCCTGAAAGTGTTATCTTCTCCAGCAATAAGGGAAGTGCCTAGAGTGATATTTCTGCTAGTTTGAGCAATTACAGAAAGTGAAAACAAGGCAAATAAGAGGGACAGCCAGATTGGAGATAGTTGCACAAAGGCCATTGTTATATGCAGAAAGAAGGACTCTGTGTTTTGATGAAAATATGAGTAACAAGTTCATCTTAATATAAAGTACTGAGGAATAGCGTTAGGTTTACCACGAATATGACGTGAAGAAACTCTGTCAAGTCAAGCAAAAAAAAAAATCATAAAGTCAAATGTTTTTTAAATCTTATGCGTGTGTAACAAGTCGAGGAAAACTTAACTCATTGTTGAAAAGTAATCTGACAACAATTCATTTGTTAGACAAATTGACAGGCAATTTTATCCAAAATGTTGTGAACAGTAACAAAATTTACCTATATACTATAAAATTAAAATTATTTTACTCATATACTACACTTAAAATCATTCACCAAATGAACAACTTTCAAAATGTGAAAAAATCATTCACTTAAAGAAGACTTCCGTCTAATAGGGGAAGAGAAAGAACTAAAGTCCTTCACGTAGCGCTCTCTCTCTTGACAACTTTTTTTTTCTTTTTTCAAAGTCATTCACTATGCATTAACTCCCCTACCCCATGTTGCTTTTTCTGTTTTTTTAAATTTTTTTGTTTTTAATAAAAATTGCAACTAAATACTCCATTTCTTTTACTTCATTTTTTACTCTCTTTTTTGGATTCAAAGAGAGTTGTAACTAATTTTCCCCCTTTTTACTATTTATTTCTTTCATCCACCCTATATTTTACAATTCTAAATGAATTGGAACAGATTTGTAGAAAATAAAATTCATTGAAAACATTGTTTCTATTAAAAGTGAATTTATTAAGATTGAAAAAGGAAATACTAAATTGTTAATATGTATGAAGAGAGATGTTCATATCATAAGCATTTATTTGTGTAGGGAGTAAAAGATAAATTGAACATAGAAGGAAAAGAACCAAAAGAAGAGGGCAACCTTGTGGGTCAGTCATGTCCATTATCCTCCTTGAAGTACGGGTTAGGCGTGCTGAAAATTAAATTGTGGTCGAATGAGCTGGCAGCTGGCGTAGTGGTGTTAAATTGTTTTTCTCATCATCCAGAAGGAAATAGTTCAACCATATGGTTAAATTAGGATTGGACTTGTCATCCTTAAAATAATACTCTCTCTTATTTTAAATATAAGATCTAGTTTATTTTTGTTGGAGGGATTAAAGATATTAATTAAATTAGTTAATTGTTATTATACAACATGATGTTCTAAAAATAACCTTAATTTGCGATGTTATATTCATCATTTCTTCTTATATATGTATTTATAGAAAGTGGGGGAGAAAGTATAATTTCTCTTTATGTATGTACTTAAATTATTGTAGTATTTAATTATAATTAAAGAAGTATTGACAGAAGTATTTAAAAAAATAGTTAAATATAGGAAAGAAAGTATTAATTAAGGCCTCATATTAAAAATTAAATTAAATTTTTAACTATATTTTATAAATAGAATAGAAGGGAGTACTTTTTTTATTTGACAAGCTATTGTTTGTGGTCAAGGATTCAAACGTATGAAAAGTGACATGGCACCCTTCATGGCGCTACACGGGAATAATGCTGGCAAACTAATTATAGGATTTAATTAAAATGTACAAAAATATTCATTTGGACTATGGTTCTTAGCACTATACAAATGCATAAATTCTAATACTACGTATTATTTTTCCTGCTTAATACGTCAACTATATACAATCTGGTTGACCATTTCATACAATAGACAATCTAACCTAGTAATGATAATTATGTTGCCTATCTAGATTAGATGGAACGAACTTATGGAGCTTATCCTTTTGATAGGTGTAACATCCTAGTTAAAATCCTGTCACCTCTCAATCTTAAAACATACTAAGAGTAGAGATATTTACTATTTAGACCCTTATCATTTATAAGTTAATACTCAAGGGGCAGTCACGAGGGGAGGGGAACAAAAGACAATTTATCATAATTCATTGATTAAGCCTGAACTAGTTTTGATTAAGAACTTGTTAAATGTGTAAACCTTAATTTGATTTTTGGTGTTTCATCCGAATTTAAGTAGGATGTTTCCCTTTATTTAATTTGACTTGTTTACTGGGAAGAAAGACTTTCTTATTCAAATCTCTATTTCCAACCGTTTAAAAAATCTCTATTTTCTTTCAAATTAGAAAACAACAAACTCAAGGATTGTTTGGATACTTGGGCTTGGCCCACGACAAAAAGATATAACAAAAACTTTCAACCATTGAGTTTCGGCAACATGAGAAGAGCAAAGATTGGGCCAGAAACTATGCCATAGCCATCAAAACAACAAAATAGAAGTTTAATTATTTTAAAATTAGATGCACTCTTGTGTAACTATGTCCTTTTTTCTTTTCTTTTTTTTTGCATGCGTAACTATTTCTTGTTTTGCATGACGTAGAGAAATGAATTATATTCACTTATTCTATGAGGCCAAATTTTATCAAGACTTGTAAATAATAAAATTTGTTGGAAATTTTATATGTTCTATTAATATTTATGTATATGTCAACATTGTTTATTTTTATAACTTACAAATACCATTCATTTTTTTAAACTATTTGTGTCTAATTTTTAATTATCAATATAAACTGATTTTTGACAATTAAATAATCTTTTAAATATATAGTACCCTAATGGTAAATATAAAACCCAAATAATTTTTCAAAAAAAAAATTAAGAAAGCTAATTACATTATTCTAAAAAAATTTTATTTTTTATTTCTTCTTCAAAATAATTTATTTATACTCATGAACTAATATATAATCTAATGATACACAATATATGACATAGTTAAGTAATTTATATAATTTCTTTAATCTCCTAAAAAAATTAAATGAGTTTTATATTTAGAATTTTAGAGAGTATAACTTAGTCATAAACATGGAAAATGACAATTGAATACTCAAAATATCTATAATATAATTAATGCCCTATGATAGCACACCTTAGAGCTGGTAATATGGGCCAGCCCACCGGATTCGGGCTAGCCCGCCACGAGTTGGGCCCATATGGGTTCGGGCCTAAAAGACCCGTATCTATATAGGCTGTCATTTGGCTAACCCAACCCGTACCCGTAGGGTTGGTGGGTTTGGGCGGGCCAGCCCG
>JBAGKO010000015.1:23824934-23840215 GCA_037177275.1 Acacia concinna
CTAGAATTTCTCTGAATTTAAGCTTATACTGATAAAATTCCGGATAGAAATTCCTAGAAATTCATTCTTCATAAATTCACCCCAAAAATACACATAAAATAATAAGATTTTATTTTTATTATTACTTGAAGAATTTACCCAGAAAATTGGGAAGTTACAACCATTAATTAGTCTTGTTTCAAGGAAAAATATATCCACAAGATTTCTAATCAATTTGGTGTCCCAGTAAACTGGTCACTACCCCAAAATTTAGCAATTTTTCCCAGCCAAACTTAAAATTTTGTTTCCATAGGTACTATTTACATTAGCATAGTGCTCCAAAAGTGAAATCAAAGTAAGCTACATTGGCCCAAAATAAAGTCTTTGGCTGCACTGGGTCCAACCTCTAGTATCCTGCACCTATGCTCTTGCCTTGGAAACTTTTAACTCTAGCTAAATAAAAATTGGTATTTATAGGAAAAGGGTGAGATTCAAGGAATCTCAGTAGTAACAACAATCACTCATTAATCATGCGATAATAAACATGCAGGGCACAATATTATGTAATAAAGGTAAATATAAACATTCATGCCACACACACATATTTGTCTAAGGCCCAGGCCACGTTTGACTACGAACTACCAGCAGGAGGATCAGACCTCTATCTGTCCGAACTCATCTTAGTGCCTTGACTGTAGGGTCCTCAAGCACTACCACTGCTAGATACTGCTAGCCGGAGGGTCCTCAACAACTACCATAGCTTGTACAATAAGTGGCGTTAATCAACTTAGTACCTCAACCGAAGGGTCCTCGACCACTACCACAACTAGGTAGAATAAGTGGCGTTAATCAACTTAGTACCTCAACCGAAGGGTCCTCGACCACTACCACAACTAGGTAGAATAAGCGGCGTTAATCAACTTAGTACCTCGACTGAAGGATCCTCGACCACTACCATGGCAAGATAGTTCTCATATCACAAACATGGTAAAAACAATGCATAGAAACAATCACACAATCAATGAGAGATAAAGTTACTATCTGAAGTCCTTTTTCCTGTACTCTATCATCCTACAGACTTTTGTCCTATTCGGGCATATATCAAAGCCTACAATTTCAAATGTACCATAATGAGCCATTACTCATTGACAACTTAAGACCCAAGTGCATCAAAGATTTATAATTAATTATTTCCCCCAAAATTTCCTGTTTACGAAATTGTCTTTTGGAATATTGATCTCTTTCCCTTTATACCCAATATAATTACACTATTCTGAAAATCATGACCTAGCTTACCCCTACATAATTTCGCATTCGGAATCCATTTCTAACTTTAGATTGGGAAAATTCAATGTCTAATTACTAAAATACCCTTTGGCAGTCTAAGTTAGGGTTTTACAACTCAATTTTGTCATTTTGTGTTTTAAAGCATTTCGGACTCGAGGTGTAACATCCCAAAAATTTTTAAGGCCTAAATAGAAAATTTTGGGTAGATCGAGGATCGTACCCTGATAATTTTTAAGGCATAGATGAGGTATTTGGGATGAATAAAGGGCCATAATCAGTTGAGGAAAGAGAGATCTCCTAACTTTTGAAGTAAAATTTAGGGAAGGACCTATGTGTAAAAACTAAAAATTTGGCAAAGTTAGAGGCTAAATTTTGACAGGTTCGAGAGCCCTGAAAATTCCCATAAAATCCCAGAAATTATTTTAGAGCATCCAGAACATCATGGGACAATTAGAATGATTTTAGAGGCCATATGAATTTTTGGTGATTTTATGAATATTTTATTAATTTTTGGTCAGACCGGGTTTTTGGCTAGAAATTAATTATAGCAGATATTTAGAGGCCTCTTTGTTCTGGACTGGGATTTGGGAAAATTAGTATAATATTTTAGAGGATTTATAAAGTTATTTGGAGGTTGAGAAGAAGTCCAGAAAAATTATTGAAAGTTGTGGAATATCGGTTTATCACCAGTATAAGGGACTTCTTCAAAGAAAAATTCTTTTTGAGAGTTCCAGACATTGAAAAATTCTAAAAGTTTTATCGTATCCTTCTGGGTTATTTTTGGATTTTTGGCTATATTTTGGGAATTGTTTGATGTAAATTGGATTTTCTATAATTTTCATATTAAATAAGATAGTAAAGGAGAAACTGCCACAAGATACTGAGTTGGGTGGACCCCATATGTCCAAAGGAACCATTCGCCTAGCTTGGCTTGGAGAAAAATCTAAGAAATGTCTAGAGAAGGGACACATGGCGCAAGCATATAAGAAAGTGGATTATTTTATTATTTTTTGAAGGTTCCACAGATTTATGAAAGTGCCACCTCCTTTTTCGAGAAATAAGAGGCAACCCCCCCCCCCCGGTTTTAGGCACATAAGAGGAACACTTTGAGAGGTTCTGGCCGTTTGGAAACTCAACCTTCAAGCTCATAATTTTAAGGAGATTCAAACTACACCAACCAAGCAATCAATCAAGGTATGCTCTAGC
Organism: Acacia concinna; assembly: GCA_037177275.1. Classification (NCBI taxonomy): domain Eukaryota; kingdom Viridiplantae; phylum Streptophyta; class Magnoliopsida; order Fabales; family Fabaceae; genus Acacia; species Acacia concinna. Next base: position 23,827,407 of record JBAGKO010000015.1, read on the forward strand.
CTCTATTTCCTTTCATTCTCCTCCTCTTCTCCATGGTTTCTGAGGCATTTCTAAGGGAGAAATGTTGTCCATGGATTTGGTCAAGCAAGGGGAGGGAGAGTTTAGAGTTGTGTGAGGTTTATAAGGGTTAGAAAAGGCTAGAAGTTTGTGTAAGAGGAGGGAGTTTCAGCCATGAACCCTAGAATGAGATGTGGTTTGATTTTCATTGGTTTGATGGTTCCAATGTGTTTAGAACAGTGTTTGACCTAAGAAAAGTTTGAAAGAACACGTGTGGAACATCGAACCGATAAAATCACCAAGGACCCCAATAAGGGGGTGTTATTCGGCCAAAAGGGATGTGTGACACGGGGTCAACATGAACCCCACCTAATTTTTCCTTCAGAACACAATAGAACCATTAAAATTTTCAAAATCCATCTCTAACCCCCATTTCCTACTACTAGCTGAAATTCACCCTTAGATATCAAAAATATGATTTTCCCCTATCAACCGATTAAACTTGCTCCTTTCCACCTCAATCATTGCTTCAACCATTTAAACACTAATTACACATAATTTAGAGGAAAATTGGACAGCATAACCCCTAGGGATCAGCATTTCCCAAATCCAAAATTCAAGCCAAAACGATCACAATTTCAATCCACAGACAGTCACAACAATAAGCTTACACCGAAAGAACCAAAATTTTGGAAGTTACCTTTGATTCTCCCTAGTTTCTCTCTCTCTCACACACACACTCTCTCTATAGCTGAATGTCTCTACTCCCTTGTCCTTATGATTTTTTCTTCAATCCACCAAATTAATCAGGGGAAAATGATTAAGAGTGGTTTTCCTTCAATCCACCAAATTAATCGGGGAAAATGGTTAGGAGTGGTACTAAGTACTAAAAACTACAAGAAATCAGTATTTTACGGTAACTTACCTCAAGATTTTGGGATCACAAGCCTTGGTTTGCTTATTGCTCTCTCTCTCTCTCTCTCTCTCTCTCTCTCTCTCTTTCCTATAGATATGGTTGTGTTATGGTGGCTGGAAAGGTTAGAGACGCTTTAATAATCTGATTGGGTGGGAATTTTACCCTTACATTTTACAATTTTTGCATTATCTAGACAAAATTTTCCCCCAGCTTTGAAAATTCATAACTAATTGCACACATATTAAATTGAAGTGATTCTAAAGCAAAAATGTCCCTTCTTGAGCCTATTTTTAGGGAAAAATATTTTCTTGGATCCATTGGAATTAGAAGATTCCAAAAGAATTCACTTTTAAAAACTACTCCAGAAATTGATGAATGTCACTAAGCAAACTTCAAAAATTCATATCTCTTAGCATATAAATCCATTTAATTTGTCTTACCTATCAATTTAAAGCTTAGGATGTTTACTTTCATCCTGTAAAATTTTTTTGGATATCATTTTATCATCCAAAATCTTATGACAACATGATTGCCTCTACAACACTTTTGTGGAAAGTCCCCCAAAATTCTATATTTATTGCTATAATCCTTTACTAAGTTTCCATATGGAAATTTTGGTCATTATGGATTTTAGGTAGAGATAACTAATAATATGAAGTAGTAGCTCATGGATTGTAAATTTGGAATTTTAGGCTTTGATCTTTGCCTATGCCGACTAATAGACTGGTAATTAGGACAAGCATTTACAAATGATTCCACATAGTAACTCTATCTCTCATAAACTATGTGATTGTCTATATGCATTGTGATGCCATGTTTTATGATATAAATTGTACCTAGTTGTGGTTTGGGATCCAACAGAGGTGCTGAGACAATACGAACAAATCGAGCTTGCTCTAAACATTTAACATAGTCTAGGACTGTGGGATTATGATCTAATGGACATTTCACACAGTAAGGTTAGTAGGGACAAACAATTGTTTGATCCTGAATGCTGGCCATTAAGTTAGATGGCCTCTACGCTATTATAGTGTTACAATAAGACAATCATATGATCCTCATGCTGGAAAGTCCACAGGCAGGCATACTCTTTGTCCTTAGGCAAATCTGTTGTGGCAAATACTTCTTCTATTGCATTATATGGTGCTTTGCATTTTTGTTTGTCACATTTTATATGATTGATTGTGTGTTACTACTGAGATTCATATGAATATCACCCTTTCCAAAATTTATAATTTATTTATCTAGAAGAACTAGCTAAAGGGCAAAGATGTATATGCCAGCAACTAATAAAATCTAGACATGTAAAAGTCTTGTTGTGTAGATGTTAGTTTTTATGTTTGAGACTTTGTAAATATTTAGTAAAAATCCTATAGGAATATTGTATTACATCTAAGTACTATATATCAATATATATTTATGCCATGTCTGCTCACCTTTTGAAATGCTTATAATTACTCTAATAAATGTCGAAATAATAAAGAGTTTGAAATATTTGGTATCAGAGTAGTGGTTTTGGTAGTGGATAGCATACTGATATGGTCCTACACATTAACTAACTTTAATTGTTTTCTAAAATTTTGCGATTTAGTTGAAAGGATCTCACATATAAGGACAGAGGGAGGATTTTAGAGATGAACTCTAAATTATTGATTGATATGCTAATTAAGGAAGAGCATCAAAAGCACAATCTTGTTTTCCTCCAAATTATACAATTGATGAGTTGTGAATGTGACCTACAGCTGAGATATGTACCAAGGGAGCATAAAATGTTAGCAAATACCTTAGTTAAGGAAGGATTATAAAAAAAACATTGTTACTGGAAGTGTGTTCAAGTCATATTTAGGCTATGTACAATCAAAATAGCCTGGGAATTGATCCCTCTTAGTCTAATATTCATGTAATGGGCTTAGCCCTCTTTCATACCCAAAAAATAAAAACCCTTGCTAGACAGTTAGCCGAGAATTCTAGCTGTACCCTAACCACTACTCTTTTCCGCATGTGTAAACCATCCCTTACAAGATTTAGAATTGTTAGGGTATCTACACACCTATGATTTGAATTCTCTTATTTTCTTGTATTCCTGCTCTTCTCATAATTTTTTATTCACCCTTGGATTAAAAAAATAGTTCATGTTCAATAAATTATAAAACGATTTTATCAAGGAGCAAGAGAAAAATTGTATGCTTTAACCTTCCATAAATTTGCACTTGTCCCAACCCTAGAGGGACAAGCTTTTCTTTGCTACCTTTTTTATTTGCTGCTTGCCCTTTTCTTCAAAACAATGCCGTTTGGGGAGGAAAATGGCAAGACAAACAAAGCACTATTAAGGCATGAATTGGGTATGGTTAATTAAGTTATTGTAGGAGAACATGATTGACTATGTAAGAATAAAACAAATTAGCTTTAGACAAATAAAAAAGTAGTGGAACAAAGCTATTAAATTTTTAATGAGTTTGCTTTTTTATGTTTATTTTAATTTTGTAGTTAATTATATAATTGTGCTTTCATAATATGTGACTTAAAAAATTGTTATTTTAATAATAATTGTCATACCAATTATTTATTTCGACATTTATCATAGTAACTATGAGTAGTTCAAATGACAAGTGGATACAACATAAATATGTACAGTTATATAGTACTTAGGTACAATATAGTGCTTCCACAGGATATTACAAAATATTATAGAGCTCCAAAAAATAAAACTAAATAGTACATCCTTCACGGCAACTCTTGACCAAGTCCTAATTCCTCAATTGCTAGCCTCTATACCTTTTCTCTTACAACCGCTTATCCTAGTTGAATAAAATTGTATAATTTGGAAAGTGTGTGATTCATATGAATCTCAGCATAAATTTTTAACCAATCATAAATATATGAAAGCTACACATGCAATGCACCCTGTAATGCAACAAAATGTCTATGCCACACAACATATCAAATCATATATGCCTAAGGTTCACACCTGACCTTGGACTTATGCACATCACAAATCGTGGCATTTCAACACTTGCCTTGCATGGCTAAGTATAGTGCACTTTACATGCATATTATTAGTATCTCATATAAACACTTCAGCTGGGTCCCACATGGGCCTATAATACTTGTATTTGTCGGCAAGTGGTATTTATAATTCTCCCATACCACAGCTAGGCCTCAAATAAAAAATTCATATCATAGAAGATGGCATCACAAAGAATACAAATAATCAAATAATATATGAAAGATAGAGTCATTACCTGGAGTCTTTATCGATCTACTGATTCGTCTCCTACCAGTCTTTCAGTCTACCTAGGAAAGTTTCAAATCCTAAAATACCAAATGTATACTAGATGAGTTATTACTCATTCAATCTTCATTCCTAAATTCACATAGCCATTTATCTCTTTCCACAACACATAATGACGAAATTACCCTTATTGGTACGGTCTACTTACTTTTATAACTGGTGTACTTACACTATTCCAAAAATTATGACTTAGGCTAACCCTACAAAATTTCCTATATAGAATCTGTTTTTGCCCTTGGATTTATCAAAGTCCAACTCCTCCCCCATGAAACACATCCAAACTAAAACCCTTAGGGTTTTATTGGAAAAATGGTCATTTTCAATCATAATGCTTCCAAAATGATTTCTTTACCTTTATCGAGCACAATTTTCAATCCTAAACCCATTGGACGTATCAAAACGATCAAAATCTAGTCCCATCATACCCAAAAACAGCCTAGCCAAATTCAAGGGAGGTTGGACAAAATGGACTTTCAAGTTTTCTTTCAACCAAACACCTCTATTTCATCTCAAATCACTTGTTTATTCCATAAAATACACTTTCTACATGATTAATTCAAATTTGGGCAGCACCTACCCTTAAGGTTCATGTCTCCCAAAGTACAAATCAAGGCAAGAACAAGTCAATAACTACCAACAACAATCACAACTCAACATGAATCCACAAGTATGACAAGGTTTTGGAAGTTATCTATTGTTTTCTCACTTGTGCCTTCAAAACTTACCACTCCCTCTTCTTCTTTCCTTGATTAAGCTCTGGCTAAACATGAAATCAAGTGTGCTCAAGAGATTAGAAGATATCTTGCATCAAGAAACTTAGAAGAAATGAGAGGTTTTAGCCTTAAACCCACATTGGTTGCCTTGTCTCTTCCTCCTCTTCTTTCTCTTCTCTTTCATTTCTTTCTCTCTAGTTTATACTTCCATCTTTACTCTTGGACTTGGAAGTGTCACAATTTATCATGTCACCCTTTTTACTTTTACCATGGTAATTTTCCCAATTACCATAATCCATTTACATACATATTTTGGAATTATTTTCTACAAATAATTCCTTGGTCAATCTTTAACTAACAAAATCAATGAAATTGTTTCTAAAACCCATTCTCTTCCAAATAATTCCCTGATTTCATCTAGTTCACTTTCCTTCCCAATTTTCAAAGAATTTTCCCTTTCTTAGAAGACACGCCGGTAAAATATTCTTTTACAGGAAGTTTTCACTTCCAAAGTATGAAGCTTTTTTATAATGTCTCTTCTGCCTCAAAATAAATTCTTCTTATTTTTCCCCAATTATTTGAGGCATCTTGATATTTTCATAATTACATTTGGCCACAATTAGTCGCAATTTTAATAATTCTTTGAGAGATGTTTTCGCTACCTCTCTTCATTTCAAAATGCACCATTTTATTCCATTTACATTGTCATATGCTCAAAGAATTTTTTATGAGTAAAATTAGGATGTTAACAATAATACTCCCTCTTGTCATTAATATAAGACATATGAAAAGTTGATCTTAGTCATAAAGATAATACCTATTTTTGGGAAACTTTCACTTAACCCCCACTAAAGCAAAAAATTTCCCAAAACCCCCTACCATAACTTTATGAAATACCATTGCAGTCTTATGGGGCACAATGAAATTAATTTCATGAGGGAATTGACCAAAACGGCCCTCCTCAAAAAAAGACACATGAGGGGGAATTCACAATATAAGTGTAACGCTTTACAAGATGAATGTGAATATTTATAAGACAAATAAGTCAATTTGTAAGACCTACAATTAAAATAAAAATTACACTAATGATTTTTATGAGACATGGGGCAATACACAAGAAAAGCGTGATTCTTTGCAAGATGGGCATGCAGAGATACAAGAGAAATGAGTCAATGTTTAATTCCTACAATTGAAATCACAATGACACCTATCACAATCATAGTGGCCATTAGGTGAAGTTTTCCCAATTAACTAATTTCTTTAATCTAATCAAATTAAGTAAATATATATTATATTACATACTAGAGGGAGTACTTAAAAATGATAGTGATTATGTAAAAAAAATGTAACTTATTTTCCTAACATATCCTTATTTATGAGGGATATGAGTGGATGAGAAAATAAGTGAAAAAAAAATGAGTGCGACAAATATTTAATTATGAAGGCAAAATTTCATAATTTAGTCATTACTCATTACAAATATTAGGAAAATAAAAATTTAAAATAAAATAACTAAATAAATAAACTTTTTAAAAAAATTTAACAGCTTAGCTCCACAATTTTTTTGGGTCAGAGCAGCTAATTTCTTACAACACCAATCATATTCTCCCAAAGCTAATTGCTTTGTTTCTCTTGCCGTTTCCAACCCCAAACGGCCCTGAAGAAAAGGACAGGCAGCAGATCAAAATGCAGCGTAGAGAAGCTTGTTCCATCCCTAACTCCCACCATAGCTTACCCTTCGTAAAGTTTCCATACAGAAGCAGTGTCCTTCCAAATGGAAGAATCATATCCTTTAATCTGTACTTCTTCGCCAAAATTCTTACCTCTATTTCAGTAACTTTGCCCCATAAACCATCATGATTTGTTGTCAATTTCCAAGCCAACTTGGCAAGCATCATTCATCACCCTCATTCAATATTCCAAAACCTCCTTGCGTCTTTTCTTGGCTGCAGCAACTGCTTCCAATTGACGACAAAAATTTTAATTTAATGTTCTTTGGTATAAACAGAATAACAGAGATCGGCAACCAAAAAGAAAAAACATAATAACACTACGTGTGTATTAAATTTTACGTTAGGAACTGCTGAAACAGATTTTTGGGGGAAGTGGATAACATAATTTTGGTAGTTTCCACATAAAGTCAACCACCAACCTAAGTGTAAATAGGATTTTCTTCTATAATTGCTTTATTATAAGGTAATGGGAAACTTTTCTTTCATCAACATTTGAACTCCAAAGCATAAGAAGAATATTACTACATCTATTGATACTACATATGAATCTAGATTCAAACCAAATAGGGCTCTAAGCAAGTGGGAAGGATCTCCCAATATACTGCAATTCATTTTCAAAACAAACCAAATGTTCAATTAGGAAAATTATGCCCAAGTTAACTTTTTCTATATATCTTTTCTTTTAAAAACAAACTAGGCATGATTCACTATATTCATAAGATTCTCCAGAGAGTACAAAACTGATATACATCATTTACAAGGCTGAGAAGCATATATAAATATATATATATATATATATATTTAGAAGGAGGCTGGTGGTTTAACAAGTCTTAGCATCAAGTCTGGCGTTTCTATCAGTGAAGCTGCTTTCTTCAGAATTTTCTAACATCTGATGATGTGGAGAAGAAGAAGAAGAACCTTGAAGATTAACACCATTATTATTGATGTCATCACCACTAACATAAACCACTCGATAAATATCATACTTTACATCACAAGTGGAAAAACGTTCAAGGTAAGAAAGCGCCCACTTCCTGTGATCAAAGTTGAGAATCCAAGAGTAGCAAAACTGGAGGGATTTCCACACATGAATGCATATGACTCTGGGCATGGTTTGGCTTTTCAAGCACATCCCTGAAGCCATGCCCTCTGTTTTCGCGAAGCGGGAGCGGAATAGTGCGAGCACAGCGTAGCACAGGTCACTAAGGTCCTTGTTTGTGGTGGTTGCTGAGTTCATGGATATTATATCTCCACTGCAGAATTTTGCAGCAGAGGCTCCATCTCTTGATTCACCAGCATATACATCAAGGAAGCTGTGTTCTACTAACACTCCCATGCTTGATACTCCTTTTAGCATTGAAAGCTTAAACAAGAAACAAAGGCAAACTATAAGGTTTTGCTCATATTTATGTGTATGAGTCAGATTTATTACTGAAGAATATGCTACTCTTTTTTAATCAAATTCTCGTAGAACCTAAAGCAAAATTGACTTAAATAATGCTTTAAAACTGGTTTAACTCAATAAACTGCAGCAAAAGTCTGTACTAAATCGATTTGCACAGTGAAATGACTGAACAATTACTACAAGGAAAATAAAATGAATATCTATTACAAAATCAGAGATTCTTTTAAATTTTTCATACACTACTCATAATTTTAAATATAGGAGCTAGTAAGTGGTTTATTATCCCTATTGATTTTTTAAATTTATAATTTTTTTAAAATTATCTCTATTGATTGTATGTATTAAGAGAAATATTTATTTAGTAGTAGTAAAGAGAACAATATAGAAAAAGTAGCACACAATTTTTTTACATATAACTAATTTAGCTAATTTTTTAATCTTTACAATATAGTAATCTGGTTCTTACAATAAGAAGTGGAAAAAAATATATGTTTTGGTAGGAAAAATAATGAAAGTAGATTAACTGATAATAAGTTACTCCCTTCGTCCCAAAATACAAGAGACAGTTATCACTCTTGCTCCGTCCTAAAATATAAGAGACATTTAAAGAGTATCTTGTACTTTATTTATATTTTTTCAGTTTTGCCTTTATTCAATACCAATATATTAATGCTTGTGTTTGACCATAAAAGTTACTATTCTCAAAGAGAGCAGAGAGGGTTAGGGGAAGAGAGAGTAAAGAACTTTAATAAAGGTATTCTTTCTCCTATTCCATATCTCCTCATTAATAAGGATATTTTAGTAAAAATGAGTAACAATTCTAACATACTTATTATTTTAACTGCCACTTCGAACCAAAAGATTTGATTAAATATCTTTTATATTTTGGGATGGATGGAGTAAAATATTTCAAGATTCAATTGTGTACTAAGAAAAATAATTAATTTTAGGTACTGAGCTAAATTTTTGCATTTTAAACAGTATCATCTTTCTACATAATATCACTATTGAGCCAACTCCAGGACTTTGGGGCTTAAACTGAGTGCTCACTGTTCTTAATTCTATAAGCCTATTAGGACATTTAAATCTAAGTAAAAGAAATGGTTTCACTGAAGGTATTTTCCTCTTTTGCGTTCCCGCTTTACAATCATGAACCCGGGAGCAAATGTCCAATATTTTGTTATGTAAGTATCCTACAAGGTCAATCATATACATGTATTTTTTTTCCAGTAAAAACTATTCAGTACTCTCTTAATACCACCCCATGTTGGATCCCAATGAAAACACATTTTCATACATAATATTTTTCATTTATAGAACTCCCACAGGGGACTTTATTCCTATACCTGAAGTTTCTTGTTTTCAATCACCCTCTTTCAATTACATACATTGATAATGTTGCATACATACAGTAATGTTGAATAAGTAACAGCAAATTAAATTCTGTAAAATGGAGAAAGAAAGAATATAAAGCAGAGTGACTGAGGATGAAGTAGTTTTATTGGTCTTACAAGAGTTTTTGTCAATTGGTCTCTCTTTTCGCTAGACCGCTTCTGCCATGCTCCATACCATGTGATCTGTTATCACAGAACAAGTATATTAAAGCACCATATCATCCTCATATTTATGTATACACACACATATTAAAAAAAACAAATATTCAGGAAGGTTCAGAATCTTCCAAATTTCGTTATTGTTAAATGGAAAACAGAGTACTCCCTCCTTTCTTATTTATTAGACCCTTTTGGAGAATTATAAGAAATTCTTAAGAAAACTAATTATATTACTTTAAGATATTAAAGTTTGCCGTTTTTCTTCAAATTATATTATTTGACTTATGAACTACTATATAATATAATAAAACAAAACATATGATATTACTAAATAATGTAATTAACTTTTTTAAGATTTTCTTAGAATTCTCTAAAAGGGTTTTATAAATAGAAACAGAGTGAGTATAATAGAAGAGAAAAAGTATGCAAGTTTTTTTGCCTTCTTCGATGCTTTCTACCACCCTTAATATAAAATCTGATAGACTAATTTATTTACTTAACTAATTTGGATATGATAAGAAAATTAGGTAAATTAGTTGTTGGTAAAAATGTGTGTTGGTTTTTTTAAAATCCCCGCTCTTAACTCACTGATGCAAACTCTCTCAACAAGTACAATTAATAATAACAATTTAGGGGGGGACATATAACTATGGGGCAAAAAGCAATTGGAAGTATTGTATCTAAAATTGCACTCAACCCAACCAGTTTAAGGTAGTCGGTTTACCAAACAACAATCCAGACTCTGTTCTAATCACACAGCTGGCAAAATCACCAATGGAGGACGAGGGAGATCAGTTGGATGCAGAAAATGAAAACTGTTAGTTTCAGTTTTTCGTGTTTGTTCTTTTAGCATCTGATTTTCGTGATTCAGTTTCGCGTGGGTAAATTCACATCGGATTTAAAGGTACACATATTTCTTTCAAGAATCATCAGTGCCAATAATAAACAAAACCACACTTATAAGATGAAAGATCTTATTACCAGGTTTCCATGGATGCTTCTGAATATAGAACTCTGCAAACAACCAAGGCTCTGGGTTTGTAAGGAGAACTGTTTAAGACCATGAACAAGATTTTCGACGATAACAACCGTTGGTTTAAACACGAAAAAACTCATGTCCAGGTTTTTGCTGTTGAAGGGGACATAGCAAGCCATGAGTTTTATTTTTGGTTCTCTTTTTGTTTGTTCTGTTTCTTCGTGGCTGTGAAATTAAACTAACAAAAAGGGATTCAAATATGATAAAGATAGTCTTAGATCAACGCGCTTACCAGAAGATTCGATCAACGTCTCTTCTGAAAAAACGTTGTTTTCTTGAATCTCTCCTTCCTTTTTTTTTTTTTGGCCCACGAATCTTTCCAAATTTTGAATTTGTGTACAGAGAAATTGATCAGTTGGTCGCTTTTTTCCTCTTTTTTTTCTTGGTGTGGTATGTTTGTTTGAATAAACGAACAAAAATAATTAATGATATTATAAAATAGAGAAGACTTTGAATTTGAAGGAAAGACCATCACGTTTCTTGACTCCCTCAATTTGGTTGCTTTCTAAGAAATTTCTCTTTGATGTTTGTACATAAAAATGGTTTTTGAATACTTCCTGTTTTTAATTTGACTAATTATTTTATTAGTTTTTAACTAAAGGTGTGGTTGTTATTATTATTGTATTTCTTACCTTCAAAGGGGTTATTAAATTGTTATGTGGTTATAACTTAGAATACCTTCAATTTCATATTGACTTTCATTTTCATCCCTTTAATTTTGTTTAGTTCAAATTTGTTCACTCAGTTTTTTTTTTGTTTGTTATGCTTTCGTGCTTTAATTTCAATTTTGTCACGTTAATCCTTAATTTCGTAATTTTCATTTAGTTTCAATTTGATGCCCAATTTTACCTCATGCTTACTTTTATTTTGTTATAATTTATCGTTAATTTTTGTAAAGAAAATTAATACTACACATATAAATCAATTAACTGGAGAAGACTAATCTCCACATATAAGTGTCTGTTTGCGTTTTATACAAATTCAATTATGGTTTTATTGAAAAACATACAACACAGATGAAAATATTAAAAATAAGTTTTTAGCCCAAAATAATAATTTCATCTTAAGCCACTTATATAAACTTAACAAAAATCTATTCTACTGAAATCAATTTTATAGAAAAAATATCTTTTCACTACTAATTCAGACAAGCACATATATATGTCCTTGGTGGGCAATTTTTTTATTCCCTTATTGGGCAGCACATATATATGTCCTAATATACTCAGAATTGTTCAATTATCTCTTAGGACAAGGAAAACCAATGCTCTCTCTAAATTCAATCTCAATTTTTAACATGTAAATTATTAACATATCAATACAAAATTACTATTATCATTAGAAAATATGTAAATTTATCTATGAGTACAATTGTTTTATAAGTGATCTGGCATTCATGATTAGCGTGGGCACAATATTTTTCAAAAAAAAATTACTGTTTAAAAACTTCATAATTAATTAAATACAATATACTAATTTAAACGTTTGTAGGGTGGGCAATATGCAATGTCAAGGATCATTAAAACCAAATTAATTGATGAACCAACCTTAAAACTTAAGGGATGAAATTAAAACTTAATAAAACTAAGGGTCGAAAGTGAAAAATGAAATAAACTTCAAGGAACAAAAGTTCATTTTATCCTTTTATTTTGTTTTTAGTTTAAAACATAAAATAATAAATTAAAATGTAATGTGGGCCCGATACGTTTGAACCATTTTGAAAATGGTCGGTTGAATTTTTGGGAAATTATACCAAAACCCAAAATTTTACAAGTTTTTTATTTTTAAAGATTCTAAATATGTGAAGTTATTAGGAAGGTCTTTGGTCCATCTTAGTGGGAAAAAAAATAATATAGAAAGATCAAATTGCCCTTGGGCTAAATAATGGTGTCAATGAGAAATTCTCCAACTACAAGTTTACGTAAAATAAGGGAAATGGTTGCTCGAAATTTTTGTTGTCTATATTTAGCTCAAAATAGAAAAGGGCAAACCACAGATCTATCTATGTAATGTAGAATATATTCGTGTATAAAGTTGATCTTCCTCATGTTTCTCACAATATATCCATTAATTTCTGTCTTGCAGCAACTGGTGCATTATTAACTACTCCTACAGACCCTCTTCTACCTTCTGCCTCTGCATTAAAATATACTCACAGTGTAAT
>JBAGKO010000015.1:23851853-23867923 GCA_037177275.1 Acacia concinna
TGATTCTATCAGTGAATCATCTTTCATGGAACAAGTATATTCAAGTCTTGGAATACTTCAGATGAATTTAAATCTGACAACTTCACAAGTAAATGAAGGATTTTCCAGAATCTCTAACTAGGTGGAAGAACTCCATCAAAGAGTGGGGAAATTGGAAAAATTTTCTATAAATAAACCTGTAATGTCTATAGCTGAGTACAAACTTCTGAAAGCAATATAATCAGACTTGAAAGTGAACAAAGGATTACTCCTTTTATTGATATTAAAAAAGCCAGCAAGCCCAAGAAGCCAGAGAAAGAGCCTAATCATCTAACCCTGTAAATAGTAGAACCTTTAGCCCAAAAATAGCCTCTACTAGTACCTCTAACCCTATAAACCCAATGGATTTTAAATTTGCAGAAAATTACCGTTATTTTAAAAAAAAACTTATCTATCATCTTAATCATTTTACCATCAAATGTCCAACTATAAAATATACCTCTCATTTTGCTTTCAATAAAGCCGTTGTTTTCCCTGGAACTCCAGCCAATCTTGTAAAAGCCTTATACCAATACCGTTTAATCCAAGTCATTTATCCTTCACCATCTTTAACCGAAATATCACAATTACCTAGTCATATAAAAGAAGCTGTTCAACAATATTTTGAGATTGTAACTCAGCACATCGTTTTTATAAGGTGTTACTCTACAATAGCAGAGATCACCTCTGACAGATTTTATCATCCAATTAATTTGGTAAGACTTGGAACTACAAAGAGTCCTATAGAACCAAGACTTTCATGGGTGACCAAATATAATCCGAGTAATAGAAAGATCCTGTCCTCTTTTATACAGGATACTGTTACAGTCACTCCCCTCTTTGGGTGATCAAACCTTCCCCCTTCAGACCATATCAGCACAACCTTCCTTCGTTTCCTATTGGAGGCGTAACTGAATTTCTAACCTTATGAAATATAACTAGTAAATCCCCTTATAGGATCATGACTTCTTTGATCAAAATAATACTACTACCCTTAATCTCTATGAGAAGTTTAGTTACACATACCTTATATCGCTATTCCAAATGGTTGATAAAATTTTGAAAGATTAAATTTGAGAGTAAAAAGGTATAGGGAATGAAAGCTTTATTCACAGTTTGTAAGGGCGTTTAATTCTCAGTATAAGCAGGCTGCAAATCAACTCCTCGATGATTTTTACATTTCTACAATACTATTTATAGAGAGGGCATTCCTTTTTCTGTGATTATACGTAAGGGCTTACATTAGCCTAAGATTCCTATTTCATAGACTTTTTGACAATTATATATAGACTTTTTGACTTTTGCAATAAAAGATAGGATAAGATAGCCTTTTTGACTTTCCTTTTTTAGGCTTTTTGACAAAGTAAAAAGTTATTACATGATTGCCTTTCTTTATGTCTTCTTCAAACTTTTTCCTTTTGTTTTCTTCTTGTGATAAAGTTGTCGGCAACTGTCGGCAGCTTCTTATTGGTCTTCAAAATATACTTAGATCCATTATAGGCTCTTCAAAATCTGTCTTTTCCTTGTCTTGGCAATATTTATATTTGTGCACTGCAAATTCTGATAATATCTGGCATATCCTTTTTCTTGTCGGATCTGGATTATCAAACTTACTCATCTTCACTATAATAAAGATATAGTTTAATTCATTATAAAATATAGATATATATTTCTTTAATTTTATATTTATCTTTTTATTCAAATCAAGAAAGACAACATCGATAAATCACATGGTCCAATGATAGGAACTTTATAAATATAGAAGTTAAAAAAGAAGCCATATGGAAAGAAATAATAACTTTAATAGATCAAAATAATGAAAAAAGTTTTATAGAATTAGATACAGGGAATGAATTATGCTATTTTGGCAAATATGATAAATATATTATATATAAATTGCATGCGGAAGTATCATTTAATTATAAAGCCACATGTAAAGCCACATGTAAATGTATGACAAATGATCATGTGTGATTAGAAAACTTAACATAATTTTTTCTTTGAACAAAACTTGACATAGTAGATATAAAGAACTTAATAGATATATGCTCCAATAAAAAAGATTATTTAAAGGCAATCTTAAAAAAGAAATACATTATTTAAAGAATAAAGTAAAAATTTATAAATTTCAGGTAAAACATTGCAACTCAAAATTTTAATATTAAATTTATAATTATAATTATAAAGATATATTTATAAAAAAATATTGGTCTATTTTTTTTATAAAAAAGGAAGGAAGACAGAAAAATGCAACCAAAAACAAAAAAAGAGTAAAAGAGTGCGAATCAACTCTCTCTGTTTTTTTTTAAATGGAGTTTATAGGCTCGGACAGACATTAAGGGTACTTACAATGACGAGATCGAAGCTATGACCTCTTCCCATTTAAGAAATACTAGCTTTTGTGCGAATCAACTCTCTAAAGCAGCAGCTTAGGCCATTTATCCACAAGCTCCGAAACTGTGAGGATATGAAGTGAACGGCAATGGCTTCAGTAGCGTCATCTTCATGGTTTTTCTCTGCCCTCACTCGTTCGCATATTCCTCCATGGGTAAACAGAATCAAAGCAGCGAGGTCCAATTTTCTGAGGATCATCACTCGCTCTTGTCTCGATGACAGTTCCTCTCTATCTCAAGCAGCTCAATACACTGTATGATTTTAATTTAAACATTAACCCCCAAAATCTCTACTACAAACGGTGTTTTTCTTAGCATTTGCATTAAAACAAGCTTAGAATGGATCGTATTTTATTTTGCGCAATGTGTTCCCCTAGCTGATTAAAGCACTATTTGATGATGGTTGTTTTCGTTATGGATCAAATTCCCTGTTTGTCGGTTAAATCTTGTACAGTTGCGCTGCTTATCATTAACTAAATAGTGAAGTACTGGAATGCAATTGACCTCTTCCTATTCCTCTCTTTAATTTCTCGTTTCTATGAATTGATTAGTGATATATTTTCCATTGCTAGGTGGATACATACGTAAAAAGTGGCATGGTTGTAGGATTGGGGTCTGGTCAGGCTTCTGATATAGCCATTAGGCATTTGGGCCAGCAACTTCGTACTGGTGCTTTAAAGGATGTAGTAGGGATCCCTATGTGAGTTTAACACCTTTGTATAACTATAATTGATGTTTAATTTCATTTGTATGCCAATGTCAACTTTAGGTTTCTTGGTCTTTTTCACACTTCTTTCCCTGGAATTATTATTGTTTTAAACAAAGCGTATAACAAGATTTGATCACTATTACTCTGTTATCCCATACTACTTCTAATTAGTAACTTAACATGTAACTTCCACCGAATCAGGTGAGATAGATGCTTTGCTCTGTGCAGGTCTGTCACAAGTGCAAGTGAGGCAGCAAAGGCAGGAATTCCACTCGATAGCTACCAAGAGGGTTCTCAGGTGTGCACAAATGACTATCATATTATACATTTTCCTGTTTTGCTTGACCAGTATATTTTGTTTAATAAGGCTCTTGAACATATGCTAGAGATTTTAGAGACTTGTAAGCATTCCTTTGTGAAGCTTTTGCCATCATTGAAGTGTCCAAGTTACATTTAACTGCATTAGTAATTTTGTGCTATGCTATGCTGAAAACTTAGCATTGATTCATGCATAATTTCTCTCTTGCAGATTGATTTTGCATTTGATGATGCTGATGTTATTGAAGAAGGATCACTTATTGCTGTCATTGGACGCCGGAAATTGCATGGTGAGGAATCCATACTATTGAAGAAGGTGGGTTGGCATAACTTACATTATTTTCCTAGGGTTTCTTTTTCATTTTGCTGGTTGAACGTTCATCTTTGACAATTGAGATTTTGATTTTTATCCTTTTGTTTGCAGTCCATACTAATTGCTGCCACTAAACTTGTATTTATTATTGAAGAAAACCAGTACAAAGGTGGTTTGGAAGGTTCTATTCCTGTTTTAGTTCAGTCTGTAAGTGTTTATGCAAATGGTTTGTCCAATACTTTTTTGCTTATGTATACAGTACTACTGATAAGTTTTTATCTTTGCCTAGTTAAACTGGTTGGAGACTGCTGAAGAGATTGATGATATGTTTTTGGGCGATGCTGAGGTTTGATATACATACAAACATTTAATATTTTTTGTCCCATACACATAACGGGAAGTGTTACTGATTTTTCTGTGATCTGGAGTTGAAGATTGTTAGGTTTAATTTCTACCTTTCCTGAATTTATAAAATTTTGTGGACTTAAAAATCACCACATTTTGTTTTTAAGGAATCCATTTTCTTTTATGTATATGATTTATTATTGAGTTTCATGAAGGAACAAGTAGTTACAAAAGTTATACATTATGACGTAAAAAATCAACCAAACCCACTACTTGTACTACTTGATGATATATTCAACTTCCCATGTGAAGAATGCTTTGTCTGATGTTTAGCTATATTCTTTTGAGTATCCTTTATCTTCACATAATAGTATTACTGCTTATTCAGTGGTGCTTGGTTACAATCCCTGTATGTCCTGATTGTATTCACGGTGTATCACTTTAAGGTCTGGAGGAGATCATCTATAGGGCAAGCAGGTCCACTAGGAGGTGACTTCCCACTAGTCACCAAAGAAGGACATAATTTGCTTGATGTTATTTTTACATCTCCAATTGAAAGCCTCGGTAAATTCTTAGCCATAATGACTTTTTCAAACTCCATTTTGCATTTTTCTCTGTTGTCCATTGTTTTCATCTCAATTCTATTTGCAGCTAAAGTGGCAGAAAACCTCGATACAATTAAAGGTGTTGCAGGGCATGGTGTTATCTCCAAATTTCCGTTAGTTTTCTTTCATTTCCTATACTCTTTAACATTTTCTACCATAAACACTTGTGTTTCTTCTGGAACCTCTTCAAATTATCCAGAAACACCAGATGAAATTTTTTGAAGTCATTTATCTGAATAGTAGATTTTCCCTGAGCTTCTTGTGACTGACAGGATTATGGTGTGGTGAGCCTTTGTTAATTTTACATTAGACTGAATTAATTGCAGGAAATGATTAACTTGATACAAGGTTTTAAAATTTGGACAAGGTGCACATGTTATTATTTTATAATAAAACGTTATAGTTCAGTGGAAATGTGTCGTGGATATTTTGCTATAGCATAAATGTTGTTCAAGCCATAATAGCTGGTACAAGAGCTAATATAATTATGGTAATACTAGACAATATATCTAAACACTGGCACTTGGGCAAATAAAAAAAATAAAATAAAATAAAATAAAACGCTGGCACACTTTAATGACCAAGATGATAAACTAAGCAAAAGAAGTCTAGCCACGTAATTCTCCAAATAGCCTTGTTAGTGTAGAATCAATAAGAAACTCGCATAGAACTTCAAATTTTTAAAAATCTCAACATTATTAATCAATGAGAAAGGGGTTTATGATAATGACTAGCTAAAGCCCTGTTTATAATAAAAAGAAATAAGATATACTAATTCTACTAGAATACTAAAAGAAATTTTATTCCTAATAAAATTATATGATGGGACATAAATTTCCTACATCAAACAGAAAACCTGAAAACTAATAACTAACCGAGCTTATATAAAATTGCCTCAATGCAATCAATTTAATAATTAACTCTAAGGCTTGTTTGGTATGAGGAGGAAGGGAAAGTGGGTGGAGAACTTTTTTTTTTTTTAGTTGGATTTAAAAGTGTAAAGAAGTTGAGTTAAAAGTTTTTAATTAATTTTTTTCACTCGTGTTACATGTTACTTTATTAAAATTCAGCTTATAAAATTTTTTTCACTCGTGTTACATGTTACATGTTACTTTACTAAAATTTTTAGTTGTAACCTCACTTCTCCAATTTTTTAGAATTCAGCTTATAAAATTTTCCCCTCCCCTCCCTTTCCCTCCAAATCCCTCATACTAAACAGACCCTAATGGTGACAAATTAGTAGCTAATAGTGTATTTTTAGATTACTTGTAGGCGGCATCGGATCATGAAGAAGATAGTTTGACTAAATACTTATAAAATTATCTGATGGGATGACAACTCCTTATCTCAAACAATAACCTGACGACCAATAACTTAGCAAATCAATCCAATAATTTCCCCAGTATGTTTAATGACAAATTTAAAATTATCTAAAATAGTGACAAATTGATAACTAATATATTTTAAGATTACTTTTAGGCTGAGGCATTGCTTCTTAAATAAGATATGCATATATTTTGATAAAATTATATAATAGGATGACAATTTACTATCTCAAACAGCAAACCTGATCACCAATAATTAACTAACCTAAGCATTCCTGAAATCGCCCCAGTATATATTAATGGAAAATTAATAATTATCGCATGATGAAAACTTAATAACTAATCATATGTTTTTAGTTTTAGGCTGTAGCATCGCTGCTTCTTGAAGAAGATACTTGCATAAATAGTAATGTACTCAAGGTACACAAGCTGACCATGATGATGACTTGATTATAATGAATGACTGTTTTTCACATTTTCCATTAATGATCATGAATACTTTTATTACCACTAAATTGAATTATTTTTTGCTCAAATGTGAGGTCTAATGTAATGAGATGTTAGATACTGGCTTAAATAATTCTGATGTGTTTGGAAAGAGTTACAACTCACAACAGTTACACTGGCATTCGTGCATGATCTGGTGTTGCTTGTCACACACCTGTGTTTCTCAGATTGGATAAAATCTATTGTTTTAATTATAATATAGTCATTCAATTCTGTGTGTCTGAAATAAAAATCTAATTCGTAAGCATCAAGTTAAATAAGCGGGCAGGCAAACATGAAAGGCATTCAATCTCAGTATCACCCTTCGGCACCTTCTTGCTTCGCCAAACATGAATGCTCAACTTTGGGCTTCTCTTTGAAAGCCCATCTAGACCCATTTCGTTTGTATTCATCACATCATTCAAATGGGCTGCTTAAGCCTTGCAGAATAAATTGTGCCCCTCCACCCCTTTTTACATGATGTTATCAGGGCTCTGGGTCGTCTTCGTTTTTCATTTTTATTCTATGTTGGGTTTTTATTTTTATTAAATCCTTCTCTTTTTTAAATGCAAGATCTGCTATTTAATCTTTGTACTTCTAATTATTTATCTATTTTTGTTTCAAACTTTATTATTTTAATTTATCTTCAATAAGCCATCCAAATTGAAGAAAAGATAACATCTAACCCTTTTGCCTTCCATTTCTTTTTTTTATCCACGGTTTGTACATCGACTATTGAACGAATGACATGACCATTCCAATGCCTTGCCTGATTTTTAAAATTATAATATTAACTCACTCGATTGTAAATATATGAATTGTAAGATTTGGAATGACTTTTTTTAAGTGAGTCTGTGCCATATGATTCTTGGACGAAATTTAATTTAATATTTTAATTTTGAACTTAACATTTATAAGAAAATATCATTCTTGTATTATTTAGGAAAGATATGCGACTCGTAGATTTAAAAATTTTTATTCAATATATTTCCAATTAATTCTTAAATGTTCGGAAAAAAAAAACAATATAATAAACAGCTTCTTATTGTGTAATGCAGGAGCACAGTGGTCATTGCTTCCCAGAATGGACTCAATGTTGTGGACAAATTGGCAGAAAAGGTTGTGGGATAAATTATTTGAATCACATGCAGGGTCATACATGAAGCAAAAGCGAGAGATAAAGATCTGAAGAGGTGGGTCCTATTTTTGTTAGATTCACTTTTAGAAGTGGGATCACCATTCCCTCTAAATTTTCTATTTTCAGTTTTGCTTCAAGTGATTTCAGATGATCAGGTGAGAGCTATCATTTTATATTTTGTGCATTTTGCTGCAGCTTTTGTGTTGAACTTTTTAGTTCGAGTATTTTACTGCAAACTGGTTAGTGTGCATTTTGTTACAGCTTTTGTGCTGAAGTTTTTAGTGGGATCAATTATTTGAATCACATACAGAGTCATACATGAAGTAAAACCGAGAGATAAAGATCTGAAGATGTAGGTCCTATTTGTGTTAGATTCACTTTTAGAAGTGGGATCACCTTTCCCTTTAAATTTTTTATTTTCACTTTTGCCTTCAAGTGATGTAAGTTGATCAGGTGAGCTATTGAGCTAGCTATCATATCATATTATGTGGTACAGTCTGCTTTTCTTCTTTGCCCCATTTGTTTCTTGTCTACCTGCCCAAGTGAGATAAATGGCCAATAAAAACTGATATACTCCCTCTGATTCCATTTATAAGATCTAATTAGCAATTTGATTTGATTATAAATATAAGACCTCTATCTATATTGTCTCTTATATTTAATCTATTTTTTTTTTCCAAACTACCCTTATCATCAATGCTCCCTTTTTCTATTTGTGTGATTATTAGAACTGGAGGGTAATTTTAAAATATTATGTCATATTATAACAATTAATTAATCTAACTAATATTTTTAATTCCTCCAAAAAAATCAACAAAATTTTATAATTAGGACCGGATTGAGTAGTTTAATTGAGTAGTTTAATAGGAATTTGACCCGTATTTTGAGGGCTTATATTCGAACTCCATCACTACTGTTGGAACTTGTTAGAAATAAGGGAAAATTCTTTATAAGCAACTTTAAAAATATTAAAAGATGATTTTTTTTTTAAATTTTCATAATCTTAGAGAAATATTAGGCTCAATTTGTCTTTGTTTTTTTTAAAAAAATAAAAGAAATGACTAGATTTCCCTTACATTTTTTTTTTTGAAAAAATATTATCCTCACTGGTAGCATTCAGGTAGGCATAAATACTCCCAGAATGGTGCGCATGGGGTTTGATTCCCTCCACTTGGCTTACCCAAGAAGTTAGTGACCATTGGGGACTTTCAAGACTTCAAATGCAAATATATATATATATATATATATATTTATATGCTGTATGTATGCATTATAAAATTAATTTTTTATATTTAACCCAGCCCTTCACAAGGTTTCTTTAGAATGTTACGACGTTTTATTAGGTTTTAACAATTTTCACTTACCAAATAAGAACTTCATACTATTACGTTATCAACAAGTTTAGATAATGAAGTGACAAATTTATATAAGGAATTGACAACTTTAATTTTTTTAAATAGAAAATTCATATTATCAAGCTATTCACAAATTTATATAATAAATTGACAAGTTTAGATAAGTAATTCATAACTTTCGTTCACCAAATTAAATATTCATACTATCACGTCATTACAAATTTAGTTAGGGAGTTCACAAGTTTAGATAAAATATTCCCAAGCTTAAATAATGAATTCACAACTTTCATTTTTTAAGTAAAAAATTTACATTACCAAATTATTCGCAGATTTAGTTAAGGAATTCATAAATTTAGATAATTAATTTACAATATTATAATGACCTCATAGTGTGAATTTTTCACTTAAAAAAAATGAAAGTTATGAATTATTTAACTAAATTTCAGAATTCATTATCTTGTGAATATATAGACTTGTCACTAGCTTGACAATGTTAATTTTTAATTTGGTAAATAAAAGTTGTGAATTCTTTATCTGAACTTATTAACTCTTTATTTAAAATTTGTGAATGATTCGATAGTGTAAATTTTTAACTGAATTTTTATCTAAACTTATGAATAGCCCTATAGTGGAAATTTTTTTACTTCAAACACGAAAGTTATAAATTCTTTCTCTAAACTTATCAATTCAATTAAAGATCAAAAGTTACTATATACGTCGATGGCCATTTGTACAAAACAAGTGGTGGGTTCAAACCCTATCCCACAACTTTTTTGAAATATTCGCAATAGAGCTTCGGTAGCCATGAGGCGGCAGGGGATGTCGCCAGCCACTAGAGCTCCAGCGATGGCTAGGGGTAAAATTTTTTTTTTTCTTTCAAAAAGGAGTATGTAAGGGCAATTCAGTCATTTTCTTAACTTTCAAAAGGACAAACCACTTACTAACATCTATATGGGATTATGAATATTCAAAACACCTTTTTATTTTTTTTACTATTTTTAATGTTCTTTACAAGAGATTTTCCCTAAAAATTATATGGAACAAACCAAAAAGAAGGTCCCAAAATAGGTGGGATGGATAGAAAAGAATAAAGCACACACCCTTCTAATTTTAATTTGAATATTCAGATATATGCATGAACTATGAAGATAAGCATGGAATATATTTTCAGAATTAGGGGAAACTAAAATTTAAAGAGCGCCGACGTTGGTTTCATCCTATTAATGCTGAGATTGATTGCAGGCAAAAAAAAAATGCTGAGATTGGGAATAAATATCCACTTTAAGTGATAATAATTCCCCCCCCCCCCCCCTCCCTAACGATTGATGCTACTAAGAAGCCGACGAACAACTACAAATAGTAATAAAATTTGCATAATTCCCTGGGAAGCAAAATTAAGGGAAAATCTTAAAGAAACACAAAAGAAATAGGAAAATTCAATTTAGAGCAGTGAAATCAGAAAATTTCAAATTAGTCTTTTGGTACTTATTTATTGTGTAATTACGAAAATACTACTGGATTTTTAATAACACAAATAGCTTAATTCACAACAAAAGTATCTAAGTTAACAACAATAGAAGCATTTATGTATTAGGTATTTACACTGTCAATTGTTTGTGATGTTGTTGTTAACTTAGATATTTTTGTTGTGAATTAAGATACTGGTGTTGTTAAAAATTCAGTGGCATTTTCGTAATTACACAATAAAAAAAGTATAAAAAGACTTATTTGAGATTTTTCGATTTCACTGCTCTGAATTGAAATTTTACTATTTCCCTTGTCTTGAGATTTTCCCCAAAATGAATTTGTCAGTAATTAGGTCCTTATAATTTCATATAGTTTTTTTTCCCGGCATTATGTCGTTACGGCTTCTTCAGTGCTTACACGCATTATTAGTCCACATGGTCATCATTTGTTAGTTAGGATTGAAATGTAATTTACCACAAAATATAAAATAATGTGGTTCTAAATAAAATAAAATTTATTTTTTATCAGCATAAAAATAAAAAAAAATTATTATTCTCATAACTGTTTCCTTATATTTAAATATAATTTTTAATCTAGATTATTTTAATTTTATCTAGATCCAAGTAGCAAAATTAATTTAATTTCTTAAGTTAAAGTGACGTGATCAACTAATAATATTTTTTACATTAATATTTCTTATTGCAAATTCATGCTGTAATTACCAACATATTTTGCGTCGTGATACGCCATCTATTGATTAGAATGTACTTCTCAAACGGAAAGTAATTAGAGTTAATTTGTTCGTCTCAATTCTCATTCTCAAGAAAGTACCAATAACATCAATCAGGTGAAAAGTATTACTTTTTTTTTTTTGATTGAAGGTGAAAAGTATTACTAATTACTCAAGTGGTTGTCGATATCTTTATCTTTGTTAATTTGTTACGTCAATCCCTTGGTTCAATTTAGAAAATTATTATTCATTTGGTTGATATTTCAGCATTGTTTCTTCAATTGGTTGGTTCGTTTATTGAAAAATTATTCCTTAATTGGTTGGTTGATCTTTGGCATTGTTAACTAGTAATAAATTGATGTGATTATGAAAGTTTTTGTTCGTCCAACTACATAATTATGAAATTTGAAAAGCAAAGGGAAAAAAGAAAGAAAGAAATTGACGATAAAGTAATTGTGGGTTTGACAGTTATGTAGCTCTCCATTAAGAAACACAATCGAGTATTCGAACGAAAAAAGTACACAGT
Source organism: Acacia concinna (assembly GCA_037177275.1). Lineage (NCBI taxonomy): Eukaryota > Viridiplantae > Streptophyta > Magnoliopsida > Fabales > Fabaceae > Acacia > Acacia concinna. The sequence goes on from JBAGKO010000015.1 coordinate 23,863,582, forward strand.
CAAGTAAAGTGATTGCCTCTCAAAAATTAGAATGATTTGTTTTTTTTTTTAAATATTGGAAGGCCTTTTTTTTTGAATATATGATAACTCTTTGTTTTACCTAAATTACATAAACATTCTCTTTATTTTTACAACTAAACCTAGATTTGTGAATGGTAACTCTAATACTTAATATAGATCTAGTTGACTAATTTAGGGAGATTAATTAATCTAAATAAATTACTTAATCATATCATATGTTACATAATTTTTCTGAATTAATTATGTGCATCTTTAGATTTTTATATTGATTTGTAAGTAACGTTTAGGGAAAAAATAATAAATATAAATATTTTAAAATAATTTCTTTAACTTCATAAATATATCCAAATTAGTCAATTGGGTTATAGAAGGGATTTGAATGTCAACAATATTATGGCTGGTTTCAGCATTTTTCACAAAAAAAAAAAAAATCAATTGTTTCTATTTGTTTCATATTTATAACTCATTTTTAAGTAAAATTAAAAATTCTATCTCTTATTCCAACACTGGTTTGACAGAATGCAAGATTTGTCGTAGGTAACTTCATTTTATTTGTGACTTAGCAATTTAACTCGTCATCATCCCCTCAATAGCTTGATGATACAAATTCGCTATCTCTTTATGCGGGCTAGGATGCTATATACTTTCCTCGCATGATTAATATAAGACTCTGGTTAATTAATTTGAGAATATTAATAAATATACATAAATTACTTTAAAGTATTTATACACCAAGGTATTCCAAGTATTCGTTAACACCAAAGAAATGTTATGGTATGATTTGTCTTTTTCAAAATTAAAAGGAAATGGTATCATTGTCCTTATGAGTTTAAAATTAAGAACAGAGAGGAAGGCACAATTTCACAAGTTTTTATAAAGATTTTTCACAATTTTATATAAGATTTTCACAATTGCTCATAAGAATTTCATGAGTTCTGACAAAGGTTTTCACAATTTTAGATAAAATTTTCACAATTGTTTATAAGAATTTAACAAGTTGCAAATCAAAAGAAACAAGTCATATAAGGTTTTAACAAGTTTAGGTAAGGTTTTCACAACCTCCTTAAAGAATTTCACAACTTGAAAATTTGAATTCACAACATTTTATAAAAGTTTCACAAGTTTGGAATAGGTTTATACAAGTTTTTAAAAGAATTTCACAAATTACAAATTTTGATTCAAAAAATATTATGAGAGTTTCACAAGTTGCAATAAAAATTTCACAAGTTGAGCAAGGTTTTTACAAGTTCTATAAAAAAAAAAACTCACAACTTATTTAGAGAATTTAACAAGTTTGAAGTCAAAATTTAAGGTAATATAACTTTTTATCCTTTAAATTTAACTCAATTTTAGTTTTGATCATTCAAGTTTAAAATAAGTTATTTTGATCCCTCAAGTTTACTTCATTTGTAACATTTAGTCCCTAAATTTGAAAAGGATTTAGTTCTGTCTCTGATGATATTAATTCATTTGACGTGACACTAGCATCATTCAAGTAGCTTATATGATATACTTATTAGAACAATTGACATATCAAATGATATTATTTTAGTTAATTATAATGACATGGCAAAGGACTTAGTCCTCTTATTTACAAAAATAATTAACCAAAGTCATTTGACATGTTTGTTGTCCTAATAAATATACCATATAAGCTACTTTAATGGTGTTAGTAGCATGTAAGATGAATTAACATCGTTAAAGGCACTTGTATTGGTTATATACACTACTACAATATAAGGTTATATTTCCTGTATATAATATATACATATAAACTTCACAGAGAGGATTAATTGTTATAAACAAAGTAAACTTGAGGGATCAAAATTAAAATTTGGCTAAACTTGAAGGACCAAAAGTTATATTATCCCTATTTTACTAAAGGGTCTTTGCATGTTACTTTTTAGGGAGAATTTCAGTTAAGGACCTCTGAAGGGAATTAAGATCAAACGGCCCCCCCAAAAGATTCTGAAATATTACTGAAGGACCTTGAAGGCAAACTGAAATTAATTTTCATGATGAAATGACTCCATTGCCCTTGCCCTTTGTTTTAGCATCAGGGGTCTGTGGGTTGAGAAGGAAGCAGAAGCCTTAACACTAGACTAGGCACCCACCTCTCTAGATATATGCAATACAATCTCTCTCTCTCTCTCTCTCTATATATATATATGTAATAAACTTAGATCCCAACCTACTTTACATTATAATCAACAAGTGCTCGTTTAGTTCATGGAATCAAAGGTAATGTAATGGAATATAATATTATGCAATGTAATATAATGTAATGATTATTTCATAAATTTGTTTGGTTCGTCATTAAGGAAAGATAATGCATATACATAAAAATGTTTGGTTTGATTACATCTCCAAGAAAATATCTAGGAATAGTATAGTCAGAGACAAAATTACCCTGTTTCCACATATATGTATAATTTACTACACCTTGGGTTTATGATGACTTTTTCAATTTGTGTGGAGTACACATAGGGTTTATAATAATTTTTTAATATTTAATGATGAAAATATTATGCTGCATAGAAGTTGAGCTTATGGTAATTTTTTAATGGTGAGAATATTATTTAATGTGATATTTTAATATTTTTAATGGTGGAATATATTTTTAAAAATTTTTATTATGGAAATATTCTTAAAAAATTATATAATTACTTAATAATTTTAATATTTAATGATAATAATTATTTAATATGTAAAACATTTATGGATGGCCACTTTGGTCAAATTTAAAAATTATAATGGTAATAGGTTCTTTTTCACTTGATTGTAAAATGCCTACATTCCTATTAACTGTTAGTGCAAGCCTATCACCCAAGAAGGGGTGAATTGGGTGATTTTATAAAATTTAACAAATTTAAAACTTAGTAGAAAGTAAAGGAAATATATCACCCGATGACAACACGCGATTTATACTGGTTCAGTCCAAACCTTGACCTACGTCCAATCTTCAGAGTTGCCTCCAAGATTAATCACTATCTTCCAAGATTAATCGGGCTCTTGGGGCTACAATACACTTGATATCAATTGAGGAACTATCGCTCCCTCTTACACTTTGTAATACAATACTTATCTCAAGGTCCCACTACCTTGAGAATTCTCAGACAGATGAGTAGAGTAATGAATGCTCTTCTTACAAGGGTAAATATCTAATAACTGAAGTGCATATATCTCTTTTGAAGCATGTATTGACTTTATCGGCTAAATGGAACATTAGTATTGGCAATAAATGTGTTCGGTGAGTTTAGCCTTTAATGCGGTCAATATTTATACCAAGGGTGAAGTAAATGACCGTTGAGATTATGGTTGAACGTGTCAAATCACTCTTAATGACTGTTGATATTAAGGAACTCTGCTTCTCTAAGATTCCAGCTGTTGAGATGGAGAGAAGACATTTTGAATTTTAGCTGTTGGAGCATTTAATGTGGATGACATGGACTTCGATTATGATGAGAAGAGTGTTAATCATTATACTGAATCTGAAGAAAGTCAAACACTCACATAGAAGAATGTTAGAAGAATAGATGACGTGGAAAGAGTTATACTAAATATAATCATTAGATTTGGAACAAGAGAAATGATGCTCTATTTTTCGATACCATATCACTCGAATGATCACTTGAGTGATTATGATGATCACATGAGTGCTCACTTGAGTGATTTCACTTTTCAAAATCACTAAGTAGGTAACACCTCAAAAATGAAAATTAACTTAGTCACAAGAGATACAATGTACCTTATCGAACATCGAACTTAGTCGCTTTTCCGGTCGTCATATTGATTGCACCTAATTAAGCAGTATAGTGCGCAACCAATCATTCTTCTCTCAAGGAGCTATTATTTGGCATTCCTAAGTAATTTTATAATTACTACCTAAACTAATTAGGGGGTTTTCTAGTTGCAAATAAACTAAGCTAACCTAAATCTAATTAAACTAATTATTTTAGGCTTTTAGTTTATAAGAGGTTTTGAGGTTGGGTAAGGGTAACTAGTCTCTCAATAATGGTCACTCAGTTATCCTCGCTCTCAAAAGATAAGTGGAGTATAAATCTATAAGTTCTTATTTAAACCCATAAGCAATCGCTTAGGTTCAATGACTTAATTAATGAAAACTCTCCTAGGATCCTAGGTTAATTAACTTCAATTAAACTATTGTTAAGCTCTCTTAGAGTGCTCGCGAGATGAATGAATGAAGTCCTCGAATTGTTAATCAACAACCCGAGGTATGCATAAGAAGAAGAATTTAAACACGATCGTGCAAATCAACCAAACACACATAAAAGTCTTAAAACTCATATATAAATAAATA
>JBAGKO010000015.1:23869116-23880377 GCA_037177275.1 Acacia concinna
TTCATCAACTGCAAACTTGAGTGATACTCGAGGTTGTGGGGAACCTTGAGTAGGGGACTTGGATTGAGCTTTGTAAGGGGGAGTGATCCGTAAGAGTCAATCGAGTCTGTACTGAGGCACCAAGAGCCTGTGTTAATCTTGGGGATTTAGTGGAACTCAGTAGAGGCTGAGAACTGGATGTAGGTCAAGAGTTGGACCGAACCAGTATAAATTCTTGTGTTCTTGAATTTAGTTTGGAAATTGTTAAAACACCCAATTCACCCCCCTCTTGGGTAATTAGCTTGCTCTTTCAGCCATTTCATTTGTCATCCTTGTACTAATTGCTGGGTTAGTACCAAAATGCTCATCCTCATTGTCCCCTGAGCCTTCATCCGTGGTGGAGTACACGACATTGTGGTCCACCTCATGCATCTCCAGCTACAGTTGCACATATGATGGTGAAAAGATTTGTTCTTTAGTTGCCACAACATCTTTGAATATCAATCTTAGATCACTCTCAAGCTGCAATGGAGCGTGTCTAAACTTCCTATAAGCTGAATTCTCTTGCATGCAATTAAACATAATGACAGTTAAGAATAGTCATTTCATAATATAATATTGTCACTTAGATGAAACTTAAAATTATAAAACAAATTAGGTACTCTTATGTTTTAAGTCCACTACTCACTCAATGCAGTTATAGCATTTATTTCATGGTCACCTGTCTCTTTATTTGACCCATTGCCTACTTGGCCCTTCTTCCCATTCCCTCAAAATCACCCCTCCCCCACGCATCCCTCGCCTATGAAGTGATGAACACGTGGTCTCACAAGATTGGTTAGTAATTAATGACGTAATTCCAACCCAACTTTTCATTAGAAGCAAAAACAAAATAAAATAATTCAAAAAATAATAATTATTATTATTTATTTAAAAAAAATCAACGATGTTTTTGCTGTCTCTCGCAGTCCCGTGTCAACCTTCTTATTTTCCTCCCTCTCTCCCTCATTTCCTTCTATAGGACTTGGTCTACATTCGCCGACGCTTTCTCAATTTCTTGCGTTTTCTCCGAATTCAATTTACCTTCGCTTTTTCTCTCATGCGCTTCGAACTGAACGGGGATTCTACCCGGAATCTGGTATGGCTTTTTCCCCCTTTTCTTCGTTGCGTGAATTTGTTAAATTGGGACGCTTTATTCTCTTTTCACGTCTTTTCCCTCCATTAAGATCCTCTGTCCTCGTGGCCTGCATGTCCACATGAAATGAGCTCCCGTTGCTATAATTTTGTGTTTTAGACGGTTTTAGTGCCCTCTGCGTTGTTTTTTTCCTCGGTATTGTTCATATTTGAGCTTGCGGGTGTGTTTTAAGGTGAATTCTGTTATTTGTTGGGTCGGTGCTGATATATGTTCTTCCCTACTGATTGTCTGTAGTCTTTTTAGGGTTTCCTTTCTCGGTTGGTCAATGGTGCTGTAAAAAATATATATTTTTGTCATGTTAAAGAGATATTGAATAGAAAGTGTTATTCGTGGAAGGATTTTTGTTCGTTCTTCACGTTGGATCTTGTAACTGATTCATCGGGATTTGTTCTGCTCTCATTTTAGGAAAAATTACTGTTGGAATTTTGTGGCGGTATCTGATTATCTGTTTTTGAAGTTGACAATATCGTCATCTAAGATCTCCTCCCGTGCTGTTACATTCAGTGTTCTGACAATAAGTGATGTACATATCTCTTCATCAATGGAATGAAATAAGCAGAGCTTAATTTCGAGGCTTTCTGTTTTGGAGTTTTCCCGTTAGTGGTTTCTTTACAGATTCTCTGTTGAAAAGAAATGTCTTGAGCAATCAGAAAAGCGCTTTGATAAACAAATTTTGTGAGGATATGTAATTTCCATAAAAGCTAAATCTAACCAACTTTATGATTCCAAATTTATTGGTGAATTGCTGGGTCTCTGCTTCATTTGTAAAAGTTTGAGGATCTTTAGTGTGTGTGCCTTTCAAAATTTTTTCTGTGGCTTGAAAATTCAATTGTATGTCTTTCCTTGGTTTACCCACTTTCTGTTGCTTTGCCTTGGTCCTTCCTTTTCCTTTCTTTGTTCTTAGAGTCTTCTATTTATTCTGATTTCTTAATTTAATGGGTTTGGTTTAATCCTTGTGTAGATTTCTGATTTAGTTTGTTTCAACTGCAGATTATACCTTTAGATCTCTCTGTGGAGGGCGCTCTATTGAATTTTGGTACTGAGGATTAAGACTACATCTCCTCAATTTTAGTCATATAAATTTCACAAATGCTATTTGGAAGGCCCAGAAGTCAGCCAAGGGCAAGCAGACCTGGGTCATTGGGAGGTAAGACTTTGGTTCCCCCCCCCCCCCCCCAGCTGCTTTTTGTAACTCATAATTGTAGGATAGGTTGGTTCAATTTATGAAGTAGGTGAATATGGAAATATCTTATTATCTCATGGTGTTAAAATTTCTTTCCCTTAGTTATTTGTGTCCTCTAATTTTGGTTTGATTGGGCTTTTCCCCCGTTTTCTACTGTCTTCTAGGAATGGATTATCCTGATCCAAAGAGGAAGGGCAGTTTTGTTGGAAAAGTATTTCTTGCTGTGATACTAACAGCACTATGCATCATCATGATCAAGCAGTCTCCTTCTATGAACTCCCCTAGTCCGGTAACTCCTATGCATTTTTATGTTTCATTTGTTTTATGCTTATTGGAGAAATTATATGTCTTAAATGTTTGGATTGTTGGTTTTTATATTTACAAAACAAAGAACTATCAAGTGGTTAAGCTATGTCACAGATTACAGGCCATGTTTGGAGTATAATTAATAAAAGTTTTGATTGGGTATGTTTAATGTGATTATTTCTGTTTACAAGTGTTGTTGGATAAAAAATAAAAAGGAAAAAAAGTCTAAGCTGAAAGAAAAAAGGGCGTATATAAACTGGCAGTAGGCGAAAGTTGGGAAGTAATATTAGCAATAGATGCTTCTTATCCCTGACTCAGTTTTGTTGTTTGATTTTGAGAATGTGATACTAAAATCTAGGTTTGATATTCCTTCTCATTCATGTAATTGATTCTTTCCTATTTTTGCCATTTCCAGTTTTCTTTCCATGAACCTGGAGTTACACATGTCCTGGTAACAGGAGGAGCAGGCTATATTGGATCACATGCTGCTTTAAGACTTTTGAAGGAGTCTTATCGTGTCACCATAGTTGTATGCCTATACATAATTTGAAGAGGCTGTCTGATAAAGTTGTAAGCCCTCTCTATCGTTGCTGCGCCACTAGACTTATGTTTTTTTCTTTTTGGCAGGACAACTTGTCACGAGGAAATTTAGGTGCCATCAGGGTTCTTCAAGAATTATTTGCAGAACCTGGAAGGCTTCAATTTATATATGCTGATTTGGGAGATAAGAAATCTGTATCCTGACCATATTATGCTGTAAATAGAAATACTTTTTGTCTTAAATATTAGTAGATGGCTAAAAAAAGAAAGAAAAACTTGGGATTTGAAACAATTTGATGTGGGCTTGGCTTGTCTACTTGACTTGTTATCAGGTTGATAAAATATTTTCAGAGAATAAATTTGATGCTGTAATGCACTTTGCTGCTGTGGCATATGTCGGAGAGAGCACAGCTAATCCTCTCAAGTAAGCATCACTTGAAAACAAACAATCTATGGAATGTAGGATCTATGTACAGTTTCTACATATGTCTATCCCCCTATTTACATGATTGGCTGATTTTTTATTTTTTTTTGAATATGAATTGACATTTTCATTGCAGTATGGGCTTTTACTGCTAATTGTTTTGATATGGTTTTGACTTATGAGCTTGGTTGTTAAAAAACTTCAAATAAATTGATGCACTCATACATTTATGTTAATTTTATTAGATATTATTGTGTTTAATTGCATATTGTTGGATATGACTTGGCCATATTTTAATATACTTGTTTGCAGTACAGTTTGACTTTGTAAGGTTGATGTCTTGTTTTTGTTTTTGTTTTTGTTTTTTTTTTAATTAATACGAAGTCATGTACTGGAGTACTCTGACTAATGTGAGATAGAAGTATCCCCAATATCACATCGAGTTTATTTGGAATTTGTCTCATAAGATTGGGGGTTATTTGTTTGAGCCTCACTGCTAAGAAATTTTGTTGAATCAAATTTTCCATCTCACTAGTTCTAAGACATTTTCAAACATGTTATTTTTGCGTGTACAAATTTTTGTAAAGGTAGGGAACATGCCAATTTAAATGGCCTACTTCTCAATTTCTGTTATATTATTGATTTGTCACATTTGCTTTTAATTTATATATATATATTAGAAAAGTACATGTAGCTGGACTGATTGGGATGGATTTTTAATTTCCATGTTTATATTGACTCTCAGTTCGCTTACCAGTTCAATATATGTTCAGATTTGATGCTTCATAAGTGTGCGTAATAATGATTATTTCATTGTTTTGTTTGCTGATGCTTGCGTATGTTAAACTGGTTTGCTGTATAATGTCTTTTTAACTTCTTGAATCATCATTTTGTTGAATTAAAATATGTGTTGGTGTGCATAATCTTTGTTGGGTATAGGAATGCTTTTATTTTTTGTATAATGTGCTAACTTTTTATTATATATTAATATGTTTGAGTCTTAGGCTATGTTTAGTCTGGTGAGTTTGTTCGGGTTAGGAATAATATGTTTTTTCCTTCATAATTTTCCAACTTGTTACCATACATTATATGCTAACCGTCCTCTGTTTCAGTCTTAGGCCATGTTTGATTAGGTGCATGAAACAGTGTTGCCTAGTTTGCCACTAGTCCTATGGAACTAAGTGAGGTTGCTTGATCCCATTGGGGGTGTTTGCCCTCTGGGCGGTAGAGAGTACATCTACAAAGGTATCTTGCAACGCCAGTGTTTTCTATGGTCAGCAAGGGTGGAATATGCCCTATTTGATATCTTTAATTAAAAAGTTTCCAGATATACAATATAAAAGATATCCCTTTCATTGTTGCTAAACAATAATAATCGTCTCCTTGTCTGTTTTGTTTGTTTATTTTTTTTTTCTTTTATTTTGGGGTGTAGACATTTTGGGTGTGTTTGGTTTTTGGGGGGGAGGAGGGCATTTAACCTTGTTTGGTTTGTTAGGGGGGAGTGGAGGGGAATGGAATTTTTGTTTGGTTTAAAAGGGGAGGGGAGGGGTGACAATAATATATTTACTATTTTACCCTTGCATCTAATTTCATACTTTTATACTTATATGTTAAATTAGTTTACATTTAGCTTCCAACTAAGTTATTTAATTAATTTTTTTTGCCTTCAAGTTATTTAATTAATAGTACAATATGTTTATAAAAAAAATTTCAACAATTAATATAATAGATATTTAAAAAATTACTTAATTTAAAATTTTTGGCTTAGACCACTAGGAGCTACTTCATGTTTGCATGTATGTAGGAAATAATTTTTTATTTCTAAAAAATTAATTTTAAAATTTTTAATTATAATAATATATTTTTATTTAAAATTATAATTGAAAACATTATAAGTATAATAGTTTTTTATTCATAAAAATATTTTTTATTTTAAATTAGTTTTTTAAAAATATTTTTTAAGATAAAATAAATATTTTAATAATATATTTTTTATTTAAATTATGTATTTTGATTATAATAATATTCTTTATTTATTAGTATATGTATTAAAAAATTTTATAATAATTTTTATTGATTAAAATATATATTTTTAATTATTTCAACAATAATAATTATAATAATAATAATATATTTTTCCTTTATATAATATTTTTTAATTGATAATAATAATAGGGGAGGGAAAAATTATCATTTGCCCTCCCCTCCCCTCCAATGCCTCCAATTTGGAGGAGAGCAAAATAGGAGGAGGGGAGGCCAAATTTTGTCTCCCCCTCCAAAAATTCCAACTAAACAAGGGGAGGGCTCCCCTCCCCTCAAACCAAATAGACCCTTAGCGCTTGCAATTAAGAAATGGATGCCATATGTATAGTGGCGTCCCCAAAATTCAAAAATTAAATTCCAGCATGTGGGATATATATATTGTGTCCCCCATAATAATGGAGACACCTATCATGGTCCCTGAATTGGGGACATATGGCGTCCCCATACATTTTGGGACGCCGTATATGGATACATATGATGTCCCCAATATATAATTGGGACGTCATATGTATGGGATGCCCTAGACACGGTGTCCTCGTATGGTGCCTATGGTGTCCCAAAATAAATTTTGAAGATGTCGTATCTTGAGAAACAGCGTCTCCAAAATTTATTTGGGGACATTGTATGTCTAGTTACCGTGGCCCTAATTTTATTTTGGGACACCGTAAAACATTTCCGTGTCCCTAATATTATGGATGTTGTTTCTCTTTTTTTTTAGTCCCCCGAAAAGGGACATTAAAAGCCCTTAGCTTAAAAATAGACATTGAAAGGGTTTTCTGTAGTAGTGCAAGGCCAAACACTCTAACGCTATAATCAAGAGCAACAATCCTCTAGCATCCTCACACAATAAATAGAAGAGCATTAAAGATGCAACACCTAATTATCTACGCAAAAATTTACTATTACATTGATTGTTGAGTCTTAAACTTCTTTGTGAGAATCTGTACTTTAGTGTTCATTTATTTACTCTTGAGAGAATCTTTGCTAAATCATGTTTGGTTGTGTTGCTCAAGGTAGTGGGACTTTGAGTAGCCGTTGATTGCAAAGTGTAAGGGGGAGTGAGTGTTCTTTATGGGTGAAAGGCCTTCATCGGTGATATCATTCTTACATTAATCTTTCCATAATCTTATGACTAAAGTTTTAAATTTTTAAAATCACTCAATTGACCACCTCTTGGGGAAAGACTTTAACTAATAGTTAAATACTCCCTAAATTGATAAAATTTTTCAAGCTTACTCCCTTGTTCGATCTCTCTTTGCTTTTACAAATGGTTCTCACCTATCTCTCATTTTTCTCTCTTTCTAACAAGAATTAAATAAGGATAGAATTAGAAAACAATTATTAAGAACGTCTAATTGTATTTATATCAAGGATAGGAAATTTCATCTGCGCGCTATTGAACTTATAATAATGTGGTTATATATATATATATATATATAGAGTGAGAGAGAGATAGAAGAGTTTTTTTAATGATTGATTAGATCCAAGAACATCAATAATTTTTGAATTCAAATACAAATCATATGAATTTGGACCTGAATAAAAAGATACTGCAAATATGCAGAGAACATATATATATATACATACATATATGTATGTATGTATGTATATATATATCAATTTTTCATCGTTGGTTATGGTTAATGGATCGTCGCCAACTGAGAAAGAGTGTAAGGAGTACAAAAAGTTCCATTGAAGCACCCGTCCATAGCAATCTCACATGAGCGATCGGTTTGATGACCAAATTTATCAAAAAAGTGATACTTTGATCTATCAGGACAGAGCTGTTGAGTTTCAATTACTAAACAAGGGTTTTGGTACTCCTCGATTCCTGTGCATGTAAATAAATTCGAAGATTGTATTAATATTTTAATATATATATATATAGGACCAAAGTAATATATATCAGAAATGACCTTTTCAATAAAACTAGAGTCTAAGTCATCATGTGCATGGGTGTGTGTGTGTGTGTCATCAGATAGTTTTGCTTACCGTATTTTGCATGGTTGTCCAACATGTCTTGGTACACTGCAGCAGTATCGTACATTGTAAAGAAGGAACCGGAGAGATTGGCTTGTAAAGACGTGAGCTTTGCAGGAAGTTTGTCCCTATAGTATCTTGTTAAACAAGGGCCCTCGTGTTCATCTGCCTTACATCTTGAAACTCCATGCACCACAAACTTTCTGGCTCCAAGATTATAAAGTGTCTGCAATTTTTAATTATAAATAAAAAAGAAAATTAATTATCTTGTTCCTACATACGACTGGAGGAGTATTCGATAGAGCAAAGTATACATAACAAGGTAGAAAAATAACCTGGATATGCTGGGAAAGATGTTGAAGGAGGTAGTCAGCAAAGTCTGGTCCAGTAAAGTTGTTTGTAACGTTGTGGTTGGTCGCAGAGTTGAAATCATTGATGCCAATAAATAGAAGGAATATGGATTTGCCCAAATGTTGACGCAATTCGTTTCCATTCATTTGTTTTGAGAGATCATTTTTCACGGTAGAGGTAAAGTAACTTATTTGTTTCTCAAGAGATAAACAATCTCCCTGGAAAAATTAAAGTTATCTAGTACAAATATTATATAAATTTGTGAGATAGATAAAACAAAATACTAATTTACTATTAAAACAATTCATTAAAACTTCAAACACATCATGCAAAATATATGTATAGAAACTTAGTCGAAAAGTATTTCATATAGCTCATACCACTCTTGATGTGTTTAAGATTCCACATGATCCTGATCCATAGTTAATTCCCGTTTTAATATGACCCCTTTCAGAATCCGACAGTCCCAAGTATGCAGGAGCCAATGGCAAGCCCAATTTAATAGCTATAAAGAAAACACAAAATATTTTATTATTTATGCAATAATTGGAGGGAAAACAAAATAAATACTTATAAATACAAATATTGAATACCATAACTATCGAAACCACATACAATATATATATATATATATATATATCTAATGCAATAATATTGTTGTGCTTACAGTTTGAATCTTGAATACAAATTATAACCCTAGCGATGAATATCAGCACGAGGGCGCGCTCTTTTTTTCTTTTTCTTTTTATTTTCCTTTTAAAATGCAAGGCAAAAAATGATATTAGCAGACGATAAGTTCACAGCTCCCGTTTGTAATATGGACTTACATAATTTGTTTTAATAGAACGAAAAAGATTGGGGGAGCTAGAGAAAAGTAAATGTTAGAAAAATATGACAACATCATTCTTAAATCTTACCAAATGACCAACTAATGATGATGAAAAGATGTCAGATTAAAACTACTGGTGATGAAAATGATTTCTAAGGAATCTGGAGTGTATATATATTAGACTGGATGATCACGAGGGCTCTTCTAGTCTTAATATATTTAACAGAAGGGTGGTTATAATTTATGTATTAAGAATCTTACCAGCAAAATCTGCCAAATTTCTGGCATTAGAGAATCGACCTCTTGTGTTATTGAAATCAATTCCATAAGGCCACTTATTTGCGTTTGCTACTGTATTAAGGTAATTATTATTTCCAGAGTCAACTGAAGAACTTCCAAGAACATATATTGCTGGAACCAAGGGATTTTTTTGGGCTTTTACCATGAGAAATATTTGGGGAGCAATGATGATGCAGAAAGCCAGAAACACCATTTTTGGATTTTCCATCTCTTATTATTGATGAATATTGAATATGGTGTATCTGGCTTTCTACAGGAGAAAGAACGAACACAAAGGTGTATATATACACACACCGATATGATGGATGATTTATTTATTTTTAGTTTTGCCAATTGATTTGGAACTAAAAATAGTTTTATACATTTTTAACATGCGATGAAAACGAAAAAACATAATTTATTCTAAAAATGTGTGTGAGAGAGAGATGTTTCTGATTTTGCTCTCCTGAGTTCTGACAACAAATAATTGTCAGCAAAGATGTTTTTTCAGGACAAATTCAATTTTCTTGCTATTTAAAGGGGATTGTTTTGACTTTTATAATTCGAGAACTTGTTTTATTTGTGTTGTATTTGTATCCAATAATAGTGCATTACTAAATAAAATAAACCACCTTTCCCTTCACTAATCAAAACTGAAACATAATTAAGGACGTTTTTGGCTCCAATTTTCCATTTTAGTGTCTAATACTTCTAAATTTTATTTCTTATTTGTCGGCCACATAAATTTTCACGGGGAAAATTGTGCAGTTTTTCACCTTCCATTCCATCAACAACCATATTTCAATCTATAACCACCCCTTTAACTTTGATTAAATCTTAAATCTTACTTTCTTGAATTTCTTGAAAATTTGGCATCACCTCCCCTTATATTCTTGATTCCCATATATTAGAAAATCTCAAGATCAACATTATCATCAACATCAATAATATAATATGTAACTCTTACCTGCAACCTTGAGCTTGGATGATTGAACCTTCTCTTCTTGAAAATACTAACATATCTCTTTATTAACCAAATTTAATAATTTGATGCATCCAAATATTATTATATTCGCTCATTTATAATCCAACGGCTACAAATCATCCATCCTTGCTTCCCTCTGTAGATTTTCGCCAGCTTTGTACATGCAAGTTGGAATATGTGGATTATCTTCCCAAAGCTTAATTAGCTCACTTAATTTTAACTTCTTAATCAATGAGTTTAATCTTATACAAATGATTTCTTGGAAATTCATTGAGCCTTTTTTGGTTAACATTGAGAAGCCGAACGTTACAATCATTTTATAATCTTAGAGCATTTATGAGACTTCCGCTCAACAGGGTTTGATAATCTACTTGAAATGTTTTGGGGGAGAGGGGGGAGTTAACCTTTAAATCCTGATTTAGATGGCAATTGATGTCGCAGTGTCGTGTTGGCACTTATCTGGCATTTCTGAAATTTGGGAAAAGATATTTCTGTAATCTGCTGGTTCTTCTCTGGTGTTAATTTTGGTCTTTGGACTTCAGTCATCAGTCTCTCTCTCTTATTCATTCATAAATAGGGCTGTCTTTAGAAAAAAAAATTATATTTCCCATATATATGTGTATATATATATATAAATAGGGACTGAAGGAGTATATTTTACCACATCTCCCCTTACTTCCTTTTTCAAAGTCACCACGCTGTTTTTTGTCCCAAAGCCAGCTCTGTTGGCAACCTGCCTGGCTGTCAGAGCTTCGACAACAACTATATTACAAAATTTTTATTGCATAGCTAATGGGAACTTGTGTAACATCCTAATTTTCTAGGTAAATTCTTTAAGTAATAATAAGAAGAATTCTTATTATTTTATGTGAAATTTTTGGGGTAAATTACGAAGAATGAATTTCTATCTGAAAATTTATGAGTATAAGCAAATTTTCAAAGAAATTCTAGATAAAATAGTAAACGATGGAATTAGTGCATGAAAATTCATGGGGAATACTTTTGAAATATTCAAAGACTAAGGACAGTCTGATTGGAATTTTTAGAGACAGTCAAGATACTGGCTTTACTGAAAATTCATCTGACTTGCCACAAATTTTTATGGAATTAAAGTTAACTGAGGTGACTATGATGAAGTTAAATATATGGGGAATAAAGTTTGAGGCT
>JBAGKO010000015.1:23911815-23926956 GCA_037177275.1 Acacia concinna
AGATTTGGAATTTAACAAGGTTGCAATTCTGCACTTGTGTTCTTGAGAGAGGATTCTCTCTAGGGTTCTTTTGAGAATTAACAGACTTATCAAGGCTTGATCATCCTTGTGGCGTCTTCCAACACTTCGGGTCCTTGTTCGTTCGTATTCAAGGGTTCAAGTGGATTATCGATCCTTGTTTAACGTTCTTGAGGTAAGCATATTCGATTGATTGTGGGTTCGTGAGATCTTTGCCTTGTGAGTTCTCATCATTTGATATCAAAGTTTTGAAATCTAAACTCAAATAATCTCGTTATGTTCTTTGTATCCATTTTGTTTTGTTTTGTTTTGTGTTGTTCTTGATTCTTCTGTTTCTCTTATTGTTTCTGTTAATATCCAAATCTTTTCCATGTATCTTTGAGTCTTTTTGCTCGTTGTTGAATCGCTTTAATCCGAGTTGTCTAGAACGTGTTTTCTGGAATTTGTGGGTTGTTCTTGTTTGCTTCTTTTCTAGTTTGTTTATTTCAACAAAAAAAATACAAAAAAACAAAGAGAAGGGAAAAAAAGGAAGACAAGGAAGAAAAAAAGGTGAAAAAAAATCAGAAAGAAAAAAGAAAGGAGAAAATATCATATTTTTTATGTGCTGGAATTGTTCTACGTAATCATCTATCTTAATATCCAGAATTTGATTGAAAATCATTCTAAATTGAGGTAGTTGGACTCTTGAATTCCTTGAACTTCTTTCTTTCCAAATACTTTCTTTCCCATTCCAAATTTCTTAGTGTTGTGTTGATTTCTACAAGTTGTGATTACATTGATTAAATTGCTTAGTTCTTTTAAGAATCTCAAGAGGGATCTTAGAGAGAAAAGGCAAAAGAGTGATATACAACATTTCAAAAGCCAATTTGAGTGAAACACGAGTGATACCAAAAGATTTGAGTGAAACACGTGAGTAGAGTAGTAAGGTCTCTTTTTATTTATTTCAAACTTTTCAGGCATCAACATGTACGGTGAAAAAAGAGTTGCAAGGGATCTCCAATTATTATTACAATAAGAACTCTAAAAGTTTAATGACGAAGCAGACCAATGGGTGGCTAGTCACAATTCCAAGTCAAAAAGAGAATTACAAAGAAAATTGCATGAGTTGAAACAAGGCTCCATGAGTGATGAGGAATATTTTCAAGAGATGGAGCTAGCTGTGATTAAGGCCGGTGTGAAGGAAATTGGAGAAGCTACTACGGATCGTTTTATAAATAGGCTTAATCCTGAATTAGCTTTTTTTTGTAGATACCATAAGATTCTTAGACATTGATATTTTGGTTCCATTACTTGCGGAGTATGAGAAAAATATTAGACAATTGAGATATTTAGAAAGTAGCTCTAATACAAAGGAGATTGAGAGTTTGATTGTTATGGACCCTATTGATGAACTTGTGCCAGCTAAGGAGGAGGAAGAATTGAATGATGGAAGTGTTTCTAACAAATGTGAAAAAGAAAACATCCTTATTCCAAGTACCATACTTGTTGTTGGATAATATCCTCTCAATCAAGAAAAGAAAAGTGAAAATATGAGTGAGAGTGATTTTTGTGAATCTGTTCTCGATGAAAAAAATCAGTTTTCGAGAAAAAAAATATTAAGAGTCTTGAGTGTTGTCAAATTATCGAGAGTCTACATGTGACAGAAAAGGATAGTGAGAGGGAGAGCTCAAAAGAAGAAATTCATAAAGGTTAAAAGAGTGAGAAAAGGGAGGTTCATTGTAAGGATATCTCTTTGGTTACTAATGATCTTAGTCATTCTTTGCCTAGTAATTTTGATGTGTTGGTGGTATGAAGAGATTTGTTTCCTACAAGACTTTTTTTGCAAATACGCAATTTCACGGGACTGTTTTGTCGTATATTCTGTTGGTCAGGACTAAAACACAATTTTCCCTAATATATTTTTAAGAGGTTAAGGTGCAAATTTAGTAAAGAACTATTTTTTTGAGGCACCAAAGACAATTAATTTTCGTAAGAGTATTTAGGTAAATATAAGAATTTATATAAGGGCATTTATATTAACATCATTAACGCCTTACTTTATTCTTTTTATAAGATAAATATAAGGGTTTACATTATAACTAAAAGGATTTAAAAGAATCCAGTTAAAATTTTTGGAACATTCACATATTTGTCTTATAAATACCTATATTTGTCTTTCAATTGACAAAACTTGATTTTATTTTGACCAAAAGGGTACAATGAAAAAATTTTATAAGACAAATATATTAATGGCCAAAATTATTTAAATCCCTTAATTCTTTGAAATCCCTTTATTTGTTTTGTAAATAACTATATTTGTCTTCTAAATCTCTGACTATCTATATTTATTTTGTAAAATACATATTTTTCTTTTACATCCTTGAATGATATATTTATTTTGTAAATATCTATAAGTCTTTTTTTAAATCCCTGAATATAAATATATTTTTTTCAAAGGGATTTATAATTTTTTTTCATTGATATATTTTTCTTGTAAAAATTTTTTTATTGCACCCTTTTGACCAATATAAAACCAAGTTTTGTCAAGACAAATATGTAAATATATAAAATTTTTTAACTTCCTAGATTCTTTTAAATCCCTTTAGTTATAATGTAAATGCTCATATTTATCTTGTAAATGATCTTATGAAAACAATAAAGTAAAGCGTTAATATAAATGTTCATATTTGGCTAAATGCTATAACAAAAAATAATTGTCTTTGGTGCCCCAAAAAAATTAGTTTGTTTCTAAATTTGCACATTAACCTTAAAAATATATTAAAATAATAGGTAGTGGGACCTACATTTAACAGCCGTTAAGTATATTTAACAGCCTTATCATTTTTGCCCCCCAAAAAAATCATGATTGCTATCTTCTTTTGTACTCCAAAATAATTAATTGTGCTAGGCACTCCTAACGAAATAATTCTTTACCAAATTTGCACCTTAACCCAAAGGTTTTTGGTGAGATGGCACATGACAATGTATTAATAAAAGAAATATTTTATTTGGCTAGAAAGGTTTTTAAATATGATTTAAATTTTTTTATAATATAACCATTAATATAAATATAAAAAATATAAATTAATAATTGTTATTCATATTATAATATAATATATGTGAACTTTTAAATAATATATTATATACAAACAAAAATAATTTTGTTATAAATAATGTATATCTAGTAATATGGTAAAACTTGTATTTATATTTTAATAGTTATATATATATGACTTCAAATCCTAGCTTGCTCAAAAAGTTCAACCAATTTGTGACATTATAACACATGGTTTTTTTTTAACTAATAATTTTGTGATGGATATTTTCATACTAGACATAATTTCTTTTGTTTTTTTTCTTGTTAGGCACATATATATCCTCATATTTGAGACAATCCTGTTCGAGGCATGTCAAGCACTAAACGTGGGCATCTTTCACAGAGGAGATTCAAACACGTTGTGGGAGACTAGCCTCTTATGCTAGACACAATGATAGAGATATAAGTGACATGACATCTTATGTTGTTCCAACAAAGCATCAAAGTTGGCAACTAAGGTGGCGATGAAGTAGTACATAGCAACTTAGGTGGCAACCCCGATATACACGATGCAAACTATGTTATTCAAGAAGATCCCAAAGAAGCCCAAGATCCCCTTCAAGACATCAAAGGCCCAAGTACTAAAAACCCTAAAAAGAGTGAGATGTTCAAGAGGCTAGAAAAAACATATGGGCGTACTTCATTAAAAAGCCCATATGCATGCTTTTACAACACATGCGTGTAGCAAAGCATGAAGATCCATGAAATGGTATAACATAAAGCAAGAAACTTAACAAGGTGATGTACAAGGCCCATACAATATCCAAATTGAAAAATTCACTTAAAATACTATGTGACAAGCATGTGCTTTAGAGGATAATCATAAGTAAAGGCCAAAACACTCCAAGAAGCATCTAGAAGGCATCCTTATGAATCACATCAGATTTAACTTCGTTTTCAATTAGTTTTCTATTTTAATTGCATTAAATAAGGCATTTTGGTAAGAAATTGTTCTACAAGACTGTGATTTTGTTTCCTATTTTTAGGAAGCTAACTTATTCTTAAAGATTAAGTAATTTCCTAATTCGTTTAGGAATGAATGATACCAATTAAGGTAATCAATCATAATTAAGGCATCTTTTCCTCTCCATAATCTTATAATATTTTCTGCAAGATAACATATGATATGAGTATATTTTATGTTAGAATATCCTTTTATCTTATAAATAATTAAGAGAAAAAAAATATAAAACATAATTAAATATAACTAAATATATTTCAAAATCTACATCTATTTAATAATAAAATATATTTATTTATTAGACCTTCACAAGTAATATAACTCAAGCCTTTGTAGTCCATTAGATCTTCACAAGTCATTTAACTTATTATTATAAACCTTCATAGTCTGTTAGACCTCTATTTAAACTCACAAGTAATAACTCATAACCCTTATGATTTTTGCTACTTCTTTATCGGTCTCCTCCTACTTCATCCTATTTCATCTTGTTTGTTTTCAAAGGAGCTCCTCCATCACCACCTTCCCTCCACCCACCACCTCCTCCTCCTCTGACTATGAGAAGGACAATGATGACGGCACGACAAAGGTGAAAAAGATGAGGAGGAAGAGGACAACAATCACCGCCACTTATGTTCCTATCATCCAGATCATCATCCTCATCCTCAGGATCGGAGGAGCGAGAGAAAATTAATAATTCGCATTAATTAACAAATAATTGTCAAGTATTATTGCCAGCATACTTAACGATTCTAAGTTAGTTAATGTTAAGTAAATACTCTCTCCGGTCCTAAATATAAGATCCATATTTATGACATAAAGTTAAGTCTTATATTTAGAACTGAAGGGAGTAATAAATTAACAAAAAATAGTGATAGAAGGTGAAGATCTCATAGCATGGAGAAAGGAGCAACGGGTCGAATAGCCTAATGCACAACCATTGTCTTCTAACTGGAGTAGGACCCCACCGCCATGTATCCTTTGTGAAAGAAAGCTCAATATCGTATCAGCGGGCACTTCTCCGATTTGGAAACAACACTTGACTAGTTTTTTTTTTTTTGGGGGGAGGGGGGGGGGGGATAGAGAGATTTGAGCTTTTGAGTGCATGTGCAGGATTGGAGAGAAACTCACCAGCAGCCACCGGTAGTTGCCACCTCTGATCAACGAGAACCCACCACCAGCCACCAGCTTCTTCAATCGGCTAAAGAAGGCGAGAGTTTGAGAAATGTGGAAGGAAGATGGACAGAAGGAAAGAGTAAAAATGTATTTTTGGTTACGTTGGAGAAATTATGAGACCATAATGATGGCTCAACTATCCTGAAAAAGGGGATTTTTTTTTTTAATTTCCAAACCCATGATTTTGGATCAAAAAGAGCTTATGCCATTTTTCCAAGTGCTTGGGTCTTCTTTTAGGAGATCATGGTTTTGAAGAACAAAAGTGCCTTTTCTTTTTTCTTTTTTTCGTTTTTGTTTACTCAAATAGGCACTAAGTCAGTAAAATAAAGATGTCAAAAAAGGTTAATTTCTATAAAATAAATTAAAAATTAGCTATCTTGTTAGTAAATTCGAATTTCTTGTTTATATCTACAAACTACTTTGTTTTATTTATATCCTGATCCAACAATTAATTTTCATTTATGCTGCAAATCTAATTATCACAAGTTTATGATTGAAAAAAAGAAAGCATGAAAGAACTTATAGGGTGTGTTTTAGAATCATGTTTACTCCCAAACGTTCAAATTAACAGCCAAAAGTCACTTTTTGGCTTTTTGTAAAATTTGGATTAACGTTTTTTTATTGAACCTTTGAAGAAACAACTGATTTAAGTCTTAAGCCAAAATTTTATGTTTTTGACTTTTCTACCGTGGGGATAGTTGAAATTAAATGACTCATGAAGAAAATATATTGGTTTTCTGATCACCTTATTTTTTATTTAAATAACATTAACATTCTAGTCCTTATTATATGTTTACGGATAGATGAAATTTATTTGGTCCTAATTATATAAGTCTAAAGGTTAATCATGATTTTGGCAAAAAAAAAAAAGGTTAATCATGATTGTTTTATAATTTTATCCTTATTTATAATAGTGTTGAAAGAAAAAATAAAAAAAAACTTAAGGGAAATCAGTAAAAACTTCCCCATTATAAATTTAAGTGCCATGAATAACATGATAAGTTTATATATATGAAGAATGATATTACTATGGTTGAGGTTATTCTCACCAATTAAATTTTTAAATGAGACTTTTTCTCCAATGTTTCATAAAATTTAAGTAATTTAGTATTTTCAAAATTTTCTCAATAATACATGAACAACTCATATCATGTTTAGTCATTTTGCATTCAAAATTACATTTGCATTAACCATATATAAACAATTTTGAATTTTTCAAACTAACTTTTTCAAAAGTCAATCCAAACATAAATTAAAGAGAAAAGGACATTCAGGTCCCAATGACCAAATAAATTTGCAAGAAAGTCTTATAGGAATTTTCCCTATCAAAGAGAACCTCCTTGCCACTATTCATTATCAAAACATTACCTCCCTACTGCTATTCATTAAAAATAGGTAGATTACATTATTAAAACAAACACATAGACTTGTGAAAACAACTATGTTGAAATACAAATTAAAGAAAATGAACTCGTCAAATTGAATGTACACCTATCAAAATTTGTAGACCACATCAAAATAAACATATAGACTTGTCAAAACAGCCACATGGAATCAAACTCATCAAATTAAAAATACTTATGAAAATAGATAAATTGTATTGTCAAAACAGGCACATGGACTTATCAATAAATGAGGGTAAAGAGGAAATTTGACAATTAGACTTAATATAAGTAAAGTCCTTAAGGACCTACTCAATGATAAGAGAAATTCCTATGAGACTCTTTTATAAATTTGTTTGGTTTTTGGGACTTGAATGCCATTTTCCCTAAAGTAAATTATACAATCTACGTTTTACCATATCTTACATTTGCAAAAGTCAAATTGATAAAAAGTTACTTCTCCTACCGTTAATCCAAAAATAATACAAATTGAGAAAGTAAATCATTTCCAAAAGGGTTGATTTTATTAGTCAACAACCGAGTATTATTTCAGCCTCGATTATTAAAATATTACAACATACCCCCTTTTTGAATTGTCAAAAGTGAATAAGATGGCAGAACAGAGACAGTAAACGAGGGAGATTTTAATGAATGAATTAAGAGGAATATGGGGGAGGCATGGGCAAATCTTTAACTAAGCCACAAAGCAAAGTTGTGTTTTGAAGGTTGTATTCGTCTCTGAGAGATCGTTCAGGGGACAAAACACTAATATACAGTTGTTGGCCCAAGTAGCGATTTTCAGCTAACTCCGACCTCAAGTTCCACATTCCACAATTATCGAACGTCAACATTATGGCAGCCCAAGAATTAGGGAAGACTTGGATGGTGTGCCTGCTCACAGCATCGAGAAGGTTATAGGTCTTCCTCTTCTCTGGGGCCCATCTCCCTGGCTCATTGCTGCATGCATCAAGATACATACGAAAGTCAGTCAAACATAATTAATTGTGACAAAAATGTGGCAATTTATAAAGTAATACTACTCACGCAACGGCGAAGAAGGAATATCCATCCAAGCTATATGATTGCATGCTCTTTTCGTGGTTCTCAATGATGATCTCAACGAAGGTGCGGAATGTGATATTTAGGACATTGGGTGTGACAGTGAGGCTGTTCAAACTGGACGGCGGTTCATCAGAGATGGTGTTATACTTGAACACTTTGTCGGTAATTCCGTAGTATTCGGCCAACTTCAAAGGGGTGTCAGGTTCGACATGTGAAACGCCATTAAGAGCAAATCGACTTTTGCCTTGTACCCTGCTATTTGATCCCACCAATTTGATAGTGCGAGTGATTGGGATTTGACCGTACTTGTAAGAACCTTGAGGGTTAGGCCTAGCAGCACTAGCAGTAAGGTTCCAACGGAAAGATCGGAATTGGTTAAGAGACCAAACGATGCCAACTGGTGCCTCGGGGATTTCCGGAGAGGCAGGCCCGTTGCCATTTTCATAGCGAACGATGCCTTTACCAGTAAGAGAAACCTTAGTAAAGCGAGTGGAAGCCACAAGGTAGTAATCCTTAGGCTCTTGATCGGCGGTGACAAGGACGGTAAAGCATTGCCCGACATGGACATCGAGAGAGTCATAAGTGTTCTGAACAACGTGAGATCCCTCCATCTCAACCAACTTCATGACATGGCCTTGGATCCTGAAGTTGAGGGAGTTCTTAGTCCCAGCATTGCAAATTCTGTACTTGTATGTCTTACCAGGCTTCATGGTGAAGAGGGGCTCGTCGCTTCCATCGCCTTTGGCTGTTTTGCCGTTGATGACCACGCCAGCAGGCCTGCCGATGGATCGTCCACTGTCCAAGAGCTTGAGAAGTGTGGCATGCGTCTTAGTGTACCAATCACCAATCAGAACATTGAACTCATCCTCAGGATCTGGGTAAGGAACTGGGATCAACAGACGACTAAACACACGAATCATGCCATAACCACCAACAGCCCTATGCATGGATGTGGTGGGATAGTACAAGAAGGTTCCGATTTGATCCTTAATTTGGAAACGATAGGTGAAGTTGGTTCCTGGAAGGATGGGGCATTGGGCTCCTGGCGTACCGTCCATCCATGAATTCTTCCTATGCTGGACGCCGCTCCAGGTGAAGAGAAGAGGCTCATCAAGCTTGTTGAACACGTTCACCACGATGTTATTGTTGGATGAGCAGTTTATCTGAGGCCCTGGGAATTGGCCATTGATGAGAATCACTTGTTGTGGAACTCCTAGAGGAGATGCCGTCCCGTACGTCACGTTCCATTCGTAGAACACGTATGGGTCTTCCCCCTTCGCCACTGACGTTGCCCCTCCCACCAGGCATATCAGAAACATCAACATCTTTCCTCTACCCATCCTCATATCTTATCTGCTTCCAAACAGAATCAACCCCCTTATTCAATTACGTATTCTCTCCCACTTTATATCAACTCTACTACGAAGCGGAAGAAAGTTCTTCCCCTTGTTTCAATTCGCATATGCCTAGCTTATATATATTGTGTTATTACTATTATTTTGTGTAGCAACAATTTTTAAAGAATCTAAATATAGGAATTCATCCCTAAAGTTAGTATGCCTCTCAAAATAGGTTCATTCCTATCTCGCAATCGCTGGTTAAAAACCATTCGTTCCTTGTCATGAGTTTCACCATTTCTTTATTAACCTAGCTGACAAAATTTTACTAGCTTCTTCAGATGAAAACGAATGCATGACAAATGGCATGTTGAAAACTAACCAGATTCGCACATTGACTTAGTCCTGTGAACCTCAAATACATAACAAACAAATGAATTACAACAAATCAAGTTGTTTTTGTTATTAAGATAGCTTTGGTGCCTCCAATAAAACTCTACGTATAAAGAAGAAAGGATAATATTAGTGTTTCACTCTATTTATCTATTTTCTTATTTATCAAATCTTTTTCTTTGTCAAAAATTTAATTCATTAATTTCTATGTTTTTTATTTGACTATTTTTTACCTTATATTTTGACACATAAAATGCAAAATATATAATGTTGATGTTGAAATAATTTCAGAAAATTAATCTATCATTTTTATTTATAGTTTTACCCTATTTTAAGACAATAGTTTTGATCATGTGTCCACATGGATTAATTTTGTCACATGGATAAAAATATAATCAAAATCAAATAGATTACATATTACTCCATCAGGTCCTAATTATAAGTCCTACTTCACTTTTTTGAAGAATCCTAAGAAAGTTAATTAACTTTAACGTATTAAAATTTATCATTTTTTTAAAATATTTTGTTTAACTTATGAACTAATATATAATATAATAAAACACAATATATGATATAATTAAAATAACTTATTTTATTTCCTTAACTACTCTAAAAAAGTTAACTAGGTTTTATAATTAAGACTGGAGGTAGTATATGTAAGGAGACAATAATTATGAGCATAATATATTTAATTTTTATTTTGATAATAAATATATTTATTCCATCTTTTTATTATTTAAAAAACCTATATTTTATTTTGTGTTTTGTAGAAACTTATACGGAGGTCGTTTTAGTCAACATCCGCATCAATTGTCATACATAAAGAAAGGACAAAACTTTGTTAGATCATAATAAAATAAAGTCGTAAGAATAAAAATAAGATTATGAATTGAATTTTGTCACAACTACAAAAAATGAATCATGCAGTGCTTATTTTTGTCATGTCTTGGCGCCACAATAGAATTCTATGACAGTCCCTGAGAAAACCATTGTAGGAAGTGTTCCCCACCGGATAGCAAAAATTAAAATAAAATTAAAAAGGTGAACGTTGGTGACCGTTGAGACTATTGAAGTGTCTGTTGTAGCTATTCAAATATCCATTGAAGTTTGTTGGTCGTCTTGGAATGGAGCCGTTGTGAGACAAAAATAATTATCCTCTGTGATGAAGAAACTAGCCATTGTGATTAGAGAGAATGTTCTTGGTCTTTGCAGGTTGTTGGCATTTTAATGTTGCATTCAATGCTCTGACACATAAATTCTTGTTGTTGTAATTTCTATTTAGCACTTGTAATCTATTCTTTGATATGTAAGAGAGCTTGTACAAATATTAACATCGAATAGGTATCAACAATATAAACATAAAAATGATCCTAAGATTACACTATAATGCTCTATTTTTTGGATTTTTGAACTTGTCATTGCACATTCGAGTTTTGTGAGAAAGCACAAGTTTATCTTCAATGAATTAGAAAATATATATTTGAAAGCACGTAAACTTGAGTTCAAGAGTTTTCCTAAACTTGAGTTTAATATAATTCAAATAATATCTCATAAGAAAAGAAATATAAGGAAATATTTGGATTTAGTTTCTCTTTTGAGATTTGTTCAAGTAAAATTACTCTTTATAAGAATAAAGAGATTTTGAAAATTAACTCAAGGATTTTGAAGATCTACTCAACACACACGTCCTTTTGAAAACTTGGAAAAAACTTTCACAGTACAAGTCCATTCTTGAGTTTGACTAAGGGGGGAACTTGAGTTTTTGAACAATAAGTTTTTCAAACTTGAGTTTAAGAAAGATGTAATCTTGAGTTATTGGGGTTTATTTTGTAAAGTGACCTTAGTGTAAATAAGTACAAACTTGAGTTTAATAAGACTAACATACGTGAGTTTTGATTAAATTAGAAAGATATGAGAACTTGAGATTGGAACCAAACTTGAGTTTGGAACTTTCTAATGCAGTGTGTCACTGGCAGCTATGTAGAGAGTGTCCAAACTTAGTTATTAGCTTACTATTCACATATGAATCTGAATTGTGCATTTAAACTCTGATAAACGATTAAATAGAGGGTTGTGACACCCTGGTTGTTTGTTGCCTCTTAGAAAACACTATATATATATTATATAGTGTCAAGGGCTAGTTCATTTTTGTTTGGTTGATGAAAAGGAGTTGAAAAGAGACTAAGTTGTATTATCCAAGCCAAAATTTCTTTTTTAATGGTGGAATAGTTCTATTGAGGCCTATTCCAATGTTTTGATGTAAATGCAATGCAATGCTTTACACCATCTATCTTTTGTTTGAGAATGCCACCATATCCTATGTCGGAGGCATATGACATAGGAGCAGAAAATAGGCATTACTAACCAAGTTGGAAAAAACCAACTAAGTTGTATTATCCAAGGGCAACTCCTTTCATAGAGTTTATGTATTAAAAAATTTCAAAGCGATTTGCTAAATAAAGAATTTTTAGTAAGGGTAGATTGCAAATCTGCCAAAGATATTTTGAAAAAAGATGTTAAAAATCTTGCTTTAAAAAGATGTTAAACATCTGTCTCAACTTGTAGTACTGTCTTTCCCCAGTGGAGTCGCCACATCTTCTTTTGCAACGTCTGCCCAAGCCTTTTTGGCAAAGAGGTTAAAGACCTATTTTGGGCTTTAACTGATTCTTCCAATGCTCTTATAACTTCGGGTGTGAAGTTATAATCTTTGGCCTGCATTGGAAATATCATTTTCTGAGTCGATGACTTAGCCCTTTGTTGGGTTGATGACCCTGTTTTTTGAGTTGATGACTCAACCTTTTGGTGGGTTGATGACCCCTTTGGTTGGGACGAAGTCCCTATTGGTGCAGCTGTAAGCTGCAACTTTGACACAGCAATGGGCTGTGCTTCTTCTTTGTGGGCTTTGCCCTTATCTCTCTTTTTTTGGTGGCATTGGCAGATAGTCTTATTACCCTGTAAGAATTCCCTAGTCAGAAAATCTGGGAGAGAGTTTGAAGAACCTTTGATAAATTCCATTTTGAAATCAAAGATACTTAAAATAGCTTGTCACCGGGAAAAAATCTGTTTTGAAGCAAGATTTTTAACATATTTTTTCAAAACATCTTTGGCATATTTGCAATCTACCCTTACTAAAAATTCTTTATTTAGCAAATTGCTTTGAAATTTTTTGATACATAAAATGATTGCCAAAATTTCTTTTTTAATGGTGGAATAGTTCTGTTAAGGCCTATTCCAATGTTTTGATGTAAATGCAATGCAATGCTCTACACCATCTATCTTTTGTTTGAGAATGCCACCATATCCTATGTCGGAGGCATTTGTCTCAACTATTTGAATACTTGTAGATCTGGAAGATACAAGGGAGATGTTTGACTTAGGACTTAATTTTTTTACCACAGCGGTGTGGTCATCATTCCATGCTGGATGATTTTTCTTAAATCTCTCATGGAGAGGCTTAATGATATTGTTTAGGTTGGGAATGAAATCACCTATGTAATTCAAACAACCTAAGAATCTTTGGAGCTGATTTTCATCCAGTATTTGGTCTGGAAATTTGTCAACAAATTGGATGGCCCTATTGATGGGAATGATTGTTCCTTGATAAATATTGTGACCAAGGAACCTTATCTTTATGGAAAGCAGACTCATTTTCCTTTGTCTGCCATTATAGAGAGATTCATGACTGTGTCAATTTCTCACCGAAAGGAGATGCTCATTGTTTTAGACTTTATCCGGATTAGTCATCTTCGCCGAGGCTAATGTTCTCGTCTTCGGGGTCATGTCTAAAATAGTCACCAATATCTCCGATGCTTGATCCTTTAGTGGATGCTGAGGAGCCAATGGTTTCTCAAAAAATTCAATAAAGCTTCCAGAGAACCAATCCAAAATAGGTTCTATAGGATGCAAGAGCGTTTCAAGCTCTATATTCCTGAAAGTAAAATAATATACAATAAAAGTTTCATATCATCACAGCAACATCCCTACTTCGCCATGGCTAGACGCTCTCTAAGCTTCTCTCTCTAAAATATTGTGGGTAAAACTTGTATTGCCTAACACTGAGCGAAACCCTCTATTTATAAGAATTCCTTGCCGACAATATAGTAAAATTTTAAATCACGGATGCTATAGGAAAAGTAGCTACAGTGACCCTCATTATGCTTTGTCTGCCATCACAGTAAAGATGCTTTAAATTTGTGTCAAATTCTTTACAAAAAGTAGACCCATTTTCCTTTGTTTGCCATTACGGAGAGATTCATGACTTTATGTCAATTTCTCACTAAAAGAAGATGCTCATTATTTTAGACTTTATCTAGATTACTCATCTTCATCGAGGCTAATGATCTCGTCTCCTAGGTCATATCCAAAATAGTCACCAGTGTCTCCGATGCTTGGTCCTTTAGTGGATGCTGAGGAGGCCAATGATGACTCTTCTTTTGACTTTTTCTTTTTATCCTTGACTGGCTGATTTGCTCCATCTTGTAAAAGTTGGAGAATTCCATGAAGTTGGTTTACTAAGTCTTCCTTGCTGGACGACACAACTAAACAAGCCTATATCTTTGATTTTTGATTCAGAAAGACGCAGGTCTTTTGGTCTGCAGCATGAAGAAATTTTGGATTCTTTTTGAACTATTTGTCAAGTGCTTTGACTGAAACATTGTCTTCCCAAGTTTTATTCCACCATTTTGACATAAGGTATCCTGTATAAAACGAGGGAACCATTTTTGAATGTGGAATTCAAGTACTTGATATTCCACCTATGGACCCAACTCAAACCAAATTTTGAAAATAGATGAAGGTCCGCTGGGAATGGATCTTCAACATTTCAGTGATGGTAAGATTCACTATGAGAATCTAGCATATGCTTTCGGTGACAAATTGACACAAAGTTAGGAATCTCTTTGTAATGGCAGACAAAGGAAAATGGGTATGCTTTCCATGAAGAATTTGACACAAGTTAAAGCATCTTTACTATGATGGCAAACAAAGCATAATGAGGGTCACTATAGCTACTTTTCCTGTAGAATCCGTGACTTAAAATTTCACTGTATAGTTGGCAAGGAATTCTTATAAGTAGAGGGTTCCACTTAGTGTTAGGCAATACAAGTTTTACCCGTAATATTTTAGAGAGAAGCTTAAAGAGAGATGCTCTGGAATTCTGGTTATATTTTTCTAGCCCAATCTTGTAAGCTCCTTTCTTATTTAAGTTTTCAATAAAATAACTGTGACGAGTTGTTCTCGTCTGTTTAATTTTCTGTTTGCATAATTTTTTTTACATTTGCATAGCATTAATGTAAAGAGTCCATCTATGTCCCTTCTTCGATCTACTTCCTTCTCCCTCCTTTCCTCCGATCCTTCCAGAGTCTCTCCCCGTTCTTGGTATCAGAGCCATGGCAAAGTAGGGATGTTATTGTGATGATATAAAACTCTTAATATATATTATTTTACTTTCAACATATCTCTTCCCCCTCTGAGATATCATGGGCTTGGCAGATTTAATGCTTGGGAATAACTCATATGGATGGTAAATTCCAACGCCATATGTATGACTTCTTAGTGTCATTTGCCAGTCTATCGAACCCAGAATACCCATTCTCATGCACAGTATTTAGATTCTGCATATGGATGATGCGATCCAAGATATTTGCCTCTTTAAATTCAATTTATGACACTTCAAGTTCAAATGAGCCTTTTGATGGAGGAGGACATCAAAATGGAGCTGCTGATCAAGTTTTGCGCTTG
>JBAGKO010000015.1:23930972-23958579 GCA_037177275.1 Acacia concinna
CAATCGTGATTACATTAAATGATGTAATCTGGATTACATATGTAATCCTCTTTACGTTACAATAAGTACAACCAAACGCCGTAATCAATCAGATTACATAGGATTACATGTAATCCTATCCCATGTAATCGAACCAAACAGGCCATAAACCCCTTGCTGAATTATTCAAATAAGTAGTTCTTTAATCAAATTCAGGCACCGCCAGTCACATATCTTCTTTCTGCCAGTCATCAATAGAAATAATTCTTCACAATCTGTTTCTACAATAGCATTCCCAAGATTCAATTTGTTCACTGCCAGAATCCCTTCTCTTTTTTTGCTTTCGCAAGGTTTCCCCCAGCCCGGCAGGCCAAGGACTAATCCTCCTCTCATTGTGGCCAGAATCCCTTCTCTAAATGCCAAACATTCAGCCACAAATACAGAGGAAGGAACAACATTACAAGCTAAACCACCAACCATATCACCAGCACTATTCCTACACTATTCCTACAAATAACACCAATACCAACCAAATTCAAAGTACTAATGAAAGCTCCATCAACATTAACTTTTGTTACTCCATCTGTTGGAGCTTCCAACTTTATTGCACTACTCTTATCCTTTCCTATAGTAGACTTTGAGATAATATCCTTTCTTCTAGCTTCCATACATTAGTTCACCAGTGCCTGGGATACACAAATTACTTGTTAGAACAAGTTTTTTAGGACAATTTCTAAGAATTAATTATGATATGTTTAGATCTTGATTAAAATTTTTCCTAGACATTGAGAGTATTTTTCTAATTTTTTTAAAACAAAAAACAAAGAAAAGAAAGAGAAAGAAAGTATATTAAAAAAAATTCCAAAAAAAAATCATTTTCCCCACATTAGTGAGTCACTCACTGTTGTGAGGAAAACTTTCAGCGAGTGGCTCGCTAAAGGTTTAATTGAAAAAAAATTCTTCTCTTTGTGTAACAGCGAGCGACTTACTGTTATACAATTTTTCTTTATCAAGTCGCTCGTTGAAGTTAGGTTCTATTTTAAAAAAAATTAATTGTTTTTTTGCCCAAGCTAATTACATTAGCTCAAGCCAAGTCTCTCTCTCTCTCTCTCTCTCTCTCTCCTTCTTTTCTTTAATCCGATAGCTCAATCTTATGGCTTAAGCTCTCAGTATATATATATTTTTAAAAAATTGCTTTCTCTTTAAATTTATCTCGACAGCTCAAGATTTTAACATAAACTCAAGCTATCTTCATTTACAACATTAAATCAATTTTTCCTTCGAGCTCAAGGTAATCAACGAACTCAAGCTTTCTACCTTTTGAACTTAGTACAATTCATTTTGAATGATTAGCTTGCTCAAGTTTATTTGAAATTATGAACCCAAGCTTATTGCATTCTTTAACTATATAATTTTCAAAAATCAATTAGGCTCAAGTTGATTGGAATTTTTAAACTCAAGTCTTCCTTATCATGATTGAAGTTATTCTCTTCATTCGAATAGCTCGAGCCTCTAGTTCAAGCTTTGATCCATATAATATTTTCAAGAAACAAAGCATCCTACTGTAACTATAAAGTCATATACATGTTTGTTTTTAATACACATTGTTTACTAATATTTTTTCAAGCTTTTGTGGATGATAAAGATCAAATTTCAACCAGCGAAATGGATATCAAAGTTCAAATTTATAAAAAGCAATTTTATGTGTCGGAACATTAAATGCTTCATTAATTGCTACCAACTACCTGCGAAAATCAAAAGAACATTCTCTCAGATCCTTAAAGGCTACTTTCACTCAGAGAAATTCTTCTTGTCTCACATCTGGCATTTCCAAGGTGACTAACGGATTTTTCAAATACTCACAATGGATATGCAACGAACATTTCAACAGTCATTGATATCAGACAAACTATAAAAGGTTATGTCATTTAAGAGAAAGAACTATCGAAACCAATTGCATTGATTATTTCATCTGTTTCATTAAGTGTCTTAACTTGAAAATTTATTGAGCATTAGTGATTATCCATATACTCTACAAGAGAGTTCAACTGTAAATTCTTTAAACTCTATAGTGAGGTACTTAAGGTATTAGGACTTTAAGTGGGGACTTGGATTGCACATTGTAAGGGGGAGAATCTCTTAAGTGTTGAATTAAGTATGTATTGAGGCACCAATAGCCTATTGAAATCTTAGGGATTAGTGGAATCTCTGTGGTCTACTGAGAAATTGGACGTAGGTCAAAAGTTAAGAATGAACCAGTATAACTATTTAGATTTGATTAAATTTTTTTAAGAGTCATCCAATTCACCTTCCTCTTGAGTAAAAGCTTGCCTCAACATTTGGTATCAGAGAGAGGCTTCTCAAATCAAGGTTGAACCAAATGAGAAGAGATCCATGACAATCCTAGGCGAAAGTATTCTACCAGACGGAGCATCCATAACAAGACCACCACGTTTCAATGGAGATCACTATGCCTTTTGGAAGGCAAAGTTTCGAGTGTTTGTGATGATTACAGAATACGAACTATGGGATGTAATCGAAAGTATAAACTATGTTCCCATGAAGGGTGAAGGAGAAGCTAGAGTTAAGAAGGCATCAACAGAATTCGATGAAGAGGATAGAAGGCTGGTCACACTTAATAGTAAATCAATCTTGATGATTCAAAGTGCATTGAGTCAAAAAGAATATTTCAGAATTTGCAATCTTTCAACAGCCAAAGAAATATGGGAGGCACTTGAGATCGCTTATGAAGGTACTAAGGCCATTAAGGAAAATTGAATCAATAATCTTACAACAGAGTTTGATTTGTTCCGAATGATGTCTGGAGAAAGCATTGATGTGTTTGAATTAAGGTATACTCACCTTATTAATCAACTAGCAGCTCTAGGCAAAAGCTATGAGCAAGGAGTATAAGTAAGGAAAATCCTCAACATACTTACTAGTAACTGGGAAGCAAAAGTCACAGCTATTGAGGAAGGTCAAGGAGAATCCATGAAGTCAATAGCAGCTCTCTTTGGAAGTTTGTCTGAGTATGAAGGCAAACAAAAATTCAAAAAGGAAATATTTGAGCTTACTGAGAAGAAGAAGAAGAAGAAGAAGAAGAAATGCCTTGCACTCAATGTAGTTAAAGAAGATGATCTAGACGAAGATGATGATATAGATGATGAGGAAATAGGGATGATTGTAAGAAGATTCAAAAAGTTCTACCAAAAGGGATCAGGTTTCAAAAAAATGCAAAAAGGAGGTCCCAATCAAAAGAAAGAAAAGGATTCAATCATTTGCTACAAATGTAAAAAGTTAGTTTACATCAGAGCTAACTATACGAATCTTTCAAAAGACAAAAGGAAAAACAAATTCGTGAAAAAGAAAGCGTATGTTACCTCTATATGGGGAGATAGCTAATCGAATAAAGAAAGTGAAGCAGCAGACGAAGCAAATATTTGTCTTGTAGCTCATGATGAATCAAAGACTGAAGAGGTAATAACTTTAGATGAACTTCAACTTGAATATAATGATTTACACTATGAATTTGTTAAAATAGTAAAGCACTTAAGAAAAGGGTTAAAGAGTTAGAAAATACATCTCACTCTACTTGTTCTAACAGTTCTCAGTTAGAAAATAAGAATAAGGATTTGACCAAAATCGTAGAAAAATTTACTAGAGGAAGTGAAATGCTAAAAGTAATTCTAAAATCTCAAAAAGTCATTAGAGATAGATCCGAAATAGGATATGTACCTAGTGAAAATAAAGGAAAATAATAAAAGAAGAAAGGAGGAAAAACTTATCTAAATTATCTTCAGAAAAACAATTTTGTTTCAAATCCTTTCACCTTTTATAATTTTTGTAACAAAAAAGGACATTATACTTCTTCTTGTTGTGTAAAGAAACATGGTGTTGTTGGAAGTTACTATGGGTACCTAAGGGATCATATGTTCCCATAGTTGTACCAACTTAATTAAGAGGACCCAAAAAGATTTAGGTACCTGAGAGATGACTCATGATTTGTATGCATGTCTCAAAGCATCAAAAGGAAACAAATGGTATATCGATAGTGGATGCTCAAGGCATATAAGGGTGACAAAAGTAAGTCTGTCACACTTGATTCCAAAAATGGAGGCAAGGTGAGATTCGAAGGAAATCAAAGTAGAAAAATCATTAGAATTGGAGAAGTTGGCAGAACCAGTGGAACTATAGTCAAAGATGTTTATCATGTTGAAGGTCTCTGTCACAACCTCTTAAGTGTTAGTCAAAGTCCTGATAAGGATAATTGGATTATCTTTAACTCATAAGAGTGTTTGATTGTCAACAAGGACATACCCATAAACAAGGAAAGTCTCAATATTTGACTGAGAGCTTTAAGGGATAGTAATTGTTATACTCTTTATATGAATTCTAATCCTAGTGAAAATTGCTATATTAGTAAATTAGAGGAAAGTTGGCTATGGCATAAAAGATTGGCTCGTGTAAATATGAGACAACTAGACAAATTTGTTAAGAAATATCTAATTCTTGGTCTTCCAAAATTAAATTTCAATGATAAAGAAATTTGTGATTCTTGTCATATGGGTAAACAAACTAGATCTTCCTTCAAGTCTAGAAATCAAATCTCTATTGAAAAACCCCTTCAATTTCTTCACCTAGATTTAATTGGTCATGTAAGAGTGAAAAGTTTAGAAGGAAATTTATATACCTTAGTTATAGTAGATGATTTCTCATGAT
Source organism: Acacia concinna (assembly GCA_037177275.1). Classification (NCBI taxonomy): domain Eukaryota; kingdom Viridiplantae; phylum Streptophyta; class Magnoliopsida; order Fabales; family Fabaceae; genus Acacia; species Acacia concinna. The sequence goes on from JBAGKO010000015.1 coordinate 23,935,671, forward strand.
ATGCATGGACAATATTTTTGCCATCCAAAGATAAAACCTTTGATGAGTTCATTATTTTTGCTAAAAGGGACTAATATGAGAAAGGTTGTTCTATTGTCTCTATTAGAACAGATCATGGTGGAGAGTTTGAAAATCACGTTTTTGGAGATTTCTGTGAACAACATGGAGTTTATCACAATTTCTCGGCACTAAAGACTCCTCAACAAAACGGAGCGGTAGAAAGGAAGAATAGAGTGCTCACTGAGATAGCTAGAGTCATACTAAATGAAAAGGGAATCTCACACTTCTTCTAGGCTGATGCATTAAACACAGTTTGTTATATTTCCAACCGTGCTTATATCACAAAAATGCTTGAAAAGACACCATACGAGCTATACAAAAGAAGGAAACCAAATATTGCTCATCTCCACATTTTTGGATGCAAATTCTTCATTCATAACAATGATAAAGATAATCTTGGTAAATTCGATCCTAAATCTAATGAAGGTTTATTTCTTGGTTATTCTAGTATAAGTAAAGCATATAAAGTATACAATAAGTGTATTTGTGCAATTGAAGAATCTATCCATATTGTGTTTGCTGAAAATGAGTGTTTGACAAATTCTGGTAAAGAAGATATTGAAATTATTCAAAAACTAGGTGATTTAAATCTTTCAAACAATCCCATTCTATATGTTAAAAATGATGTTAAACATGATTCTTCTCCTAATTTTGAAAAAGATCAGCCTAAGGCTTGACGTTTTTGCAAAAATCATCCTATAGATGGAGTCATAGGTAATATTGAAGAATGTGTTAAAACTAGGAGAAGAATTTTAAATGAAGTTAGTTTTTTAGGATTTATTCTGAGATTGAGCCTTCAACTATTGATGAAGCCCTTTTAGATAATGATTGGGTAATTACAATACAAGAGGAGCTAAATCAGTTTGAAAGAAATCAAGTTTGAGATCTAGTATCCAGACCAAAGGATCATCCAGTGATTGGTACAAAATGGGTATTAAAAAACAAACTTGATGAGTTTGCCATTATTGTAAGAAATAAGGCAAGACTTGTTGCAAAAGGATATACTCAGGAAGAGGGGATTGATTATGAAGAAACTTATGCTTCGGTAGCTAGACCGGAAGCAATTCATGTCCTCTTAGCTTTTACATGCATAAAAGGTCTTAAATTATATCAAATGGATGTGAAAAGTGTATTTTTGAATGGAAATATTTTGGAGGAAGTTTACGTAGAGCAACCTCTAGTTTTTGAAGATGTTTCAAAACTAAACCATGTTATTAAACTTAAAAAGGCCTTATATGGATTGAAACAAGCACCTAGAGTATGGTATGAACAATTGAGTAAATTCTTATTAGACCATGAATTTGTTAGAGGAAAAGTAGATACAACTGTTTTCATCAAACATACTAAGAAGGATATGTTTATTGTGCCAATCTACGATGATGACATTATTTTTTGTGTAACTAATGAATCTTTGTGTCAAGACTTTTCTAAGATTATGCAGGGGGTTTGAAATGTTCATTATGGGAGAATTGACATTCTTCCTCGGACTTTAAATCAAACAAAGAAAGTCGGGAATCTTCATATCTCATACAAAATACTTGAAAGAGTTGTTAAAAAATTCGAAATGGATCAAGCTAAAGGAGTAGATACTCTAATGAGTTCAACAACTCTTTTAGATGTGGATGTGAAAGGATGAGATTTTAATATTACCAAATATAGAGGAATGATTGGCTTATTACTCTATCCCATGGTAAGTAGACCAGATATTCAATTTAGTGTAGGTATGTATGCAAGATATCAAGCAGCTCCAAAGGAATCACATACTATAACAATAAAAAGAATCTTCAGATATCTTGTTGACACGAAGGAACTTGGAATTTGGTATACTAAAGGAGGATCAACATATGTTTTAGCATATTCAAATTTAGATCATGCTAGATATAAAATAGATAGAAAAAGTATTAGTAGGCAATGCCAATTTTTAGGAGGATCATTAGTGTCATAGTTCAGCAAGAAGCAAAATATCATCTCCCTATCATCTATTGAGGCTGAGTATATTGTTGCCACAAGCTATTGTGCTTAAGTCTTATGGTTGAAGCAACAATTATAGGACTTGGGAATTCACATCAAAGAAGTTCCTAGTTATTGTGATAATGCTAGCACAGTAAGTTTGGCTAAGAATCATGTACATCACTTAAGAACCAAACATATTGATGTTAGACATCACTTTATAAGAGATCATGTGTAAAAGAAGGATGTTAAATTCATTTTTATTCCAACCCATCTTCAACTCGCTGATATCTTCACCAAACATTAGGCAAAAGATCAACTTTTTCACATTCGAGGAGAATTGGGAATGGCAAATCCCAATGAGTTGTAAGTCACATCCTATTTTTAATTTAGTTTTGATGATATTTTTTCTCTACTGACTTAAGCTTCGAAGTGTCAGGAATTTTGTTTTGCAGGATATTAAAGAGATTTATTTTATACATAATAAAGAACTATGTTAATACACACACACACACACATTCAAAGCATGTGTTTGAATATATCTTCAACGATATTTGTGAACCTAATTTTTGTTTTAATACTTCTAAATTTTGATTTTAAAAAAAATCAAGCTTTGTATTTAAGCTCAAGCTATTGGCATTTTGTTTCTCATTTTTCCTTTATCCTTCATGATAGCTTAAGTTCAAGTAGCAAGCTTGAGCTCCATCCATTTCAAAATTTCATTTCCCCTTGTCATAAGCCCAAGCTCATGACTTGAGCTAATCCAATTTTTTTTTTTAAAAAAAAATCTCTTCCTTCATGTTTCATTCCTTAATTTTAAAAAAAAATCTCTTCCTTCATGTTTCATTCCTTAATTCCCACCATTTTCCCCTCCATATTTCAAATTCAAATTTCATTTAACTCTCTCTCTTTTGTCATCTCTTTCATTTCACTCTTTTCATCTTATTTCTTCCATCATCCGACTCTTTCTTCCCCTCTCATTCATAACTAGCTCAAGCTTTATGCTCAAATAAGACTCAAATCTTCAAAACACATTATAGGCTCAAGTCTGATCTTTCATTCTCAAGCTATTATGTCTTTCTTCTTTCTTTCTGTCAACATGGCATCGTGAGATTCTTGATCCATACCATATCAGCTCAAGCTTGCCATTTGAGCTCAAGCCATTGATTCTCTCTTCCTTTTCGCAAATTTTGTCGTCAAGCTTAGTGGGATAGCTGAACATCATAGAGCTCAAGCTTCTAACTCAAGTTCTCGGTCTTTGATCTTGGCATTGTAATTTCTCTTTCTTCTCAAAATCATTTTTTATATAGTGCAATTATCTTTTTCTAGCTTAAATTCTTATATGCTTAATATAGTTGCCTTTATCTCTCTCAATCCTTTTTTTTTCTTTTCAAAATATTTCATTCTTGATTTAATGTTCATTAAATTTTTTTTTCATACTCATGTATGAATTGTATTTAAAAATTCTATATCGACATCTTTGGAAATACAAACATATAGATTTGTTATGCTACTATGGGTTTTCTCTCTTGCTTTGAATTAATTTTTTTTTCTAGTGAAAGAAATTTTTTTAAGCATTTATAAAAGTTTAGAAAGTCTGTAAATTGTCAAATTCCTTGATTTAGTTACTATATTGTTTATATGTGTATATATCTATTCACATCAGTGTGGGATAAATGGCTTAGACAAAAGTTGTTGTGTTGGGAAAAAAGGGTGATTCTAATGATACTATAAAGCAATCGCCTAAGGATACTAATCAGACCAGAATGTCGCCTTCCGGGCCATCAAGATGTAATTGCACTAAATAATATATTATAGAGCACAACTAATCATTCTTCTTGAGGAGCGCTTTATTGGCAAAGTTTTAGAAACTAATTTTCAATAGAAACATGATAAAATGTGTAAGGAAAATTGGGAGTTTTCAAATGATTTGTACTAGTGCAATAAATATAAAATGCAAAAGATATGAAGGAATGTTTTGGATAAAAGGGAAATATGATGAAATAGTCCATTGATGATAATAACTCAGTTATCATTGCTCTTAAAAGATATTTGGGAGTTTTGAAATCTCTAAGTCTAAAAAAAACCCCAAGCAATCACTTGGGTCTAATGTCTTAGTTGATGAAGAATTTCACTTTAATCAAAGTTAATTTAGCATCTCTTAACACATTGTTAAAAACCACTTAGAGTGTAAAAGGATGGATGGTGCAATGTGTTAGGAATTTCTACATATTTGTTTTTTATTTGTAATTTTATTTCATTTATTTATAATTTAATTTTTTATATTGTAGTTCATTTTTTTGTTATGTTTTTTAAATTTTTGTTATAATTATAGTTTTATTTCATTTATTTACAATTTAATTAGTTATATTGTATTTCATTTTTTATTATGTTTTCTTTATTTTTGTTATAATTATAGTTTGATTTCGCTTGTTTAGTTTGCATTATATTTTTATTTATTTCTGCATATTTTTTATTTCTTTTTTTTCCATGTATTTTTTTAATATAATTTCTTGTTTTTATTTGTTGCTTTTTTTAATTTGTATTATAATTATATTTTTATTTCTTTTGATTATAATTTAATTTGTCATAGTATTCCATTTTTTTTATTTGCTATGTGTTTTGATTTCTTTAGTTATTTGGTTATAAATTTTTTATAGAATGTATTTCATTTATGTTTTTATTTGTTATTTTTTATAATTCTTTTTTTATTTTATTTCAAATATCAATATGTCTTCACGACAGGAAAGAATCAACCGATGGAGGATAGATCGGCACGACCACTAAGGGGCAGGAGCAATCGAGGAAGATAGCCTCCAAGACTTAGTGTGCCCCCACCTACACCGACAAAGTAGGTCAGTACATTGGTGGCTCCAGAGATGACCACCTTGCACACAACTGGACCGGTACCACAGCAGGCAGGTGTAGAGGTTCCAGATATCAGTGTCCACAACTACATGGAGGATGAGAAGGTGATATTCCCTAATATGCCTCCTGTGAGAGATATAGAGCACTTCCTGGATAAGGAAAAGGAGAGTAATCAGAATCACTCTCGACCATTGTCTTCAAGACAAATAAGGTTTAAGGTGAATGTTCAAGGTAAGAAAAATGTCAATATATAATTAATATTGTAATTAATGTTAGACATAATAAATAATTTATGTATCTTTTGTTTTAATATGTGCAGATGAGTAGGGGAACACTACCAGGAGGAAGCTGGACGTGGTAGGGTTGAACAGTTTAGACCCCTGACTACGGTAGTAGTCCAGTGGAATGATGCCATGGACTAGCCAATATGGAACGACGGCCACTTGTTCAACCGTTATCTGAACGAGTTAGGTGGCAATTGGATGCGATTCCCCCCTGACTACAAATCTTGGCTGCAGATCGCTAGGACAATGAAGATGTACACATTCGAGGAGGCCGTGTAGGTGTTAAAAAATTTTTATTAGTTAACAAATGTTGTTAAGTTTAATTTATATAACATTCAATTTGTAATTTTTTTTGCAAACAAATTTCGCTGTTAGGAACGATAGGCGTCAGTACACGTTGCTGAAGATGGGGACAGCGTGGAGGAATATGAGGAATTGTTTGTACTATCAGGTTGATAAAGATGGGACGATGCCCCTAGAGCAGCTGATAGCGGTCATGTTGATGGCGTTCCACCTCACGAGTGGGCTAGATTTGTTCAGTTACGTCGGAGACTGGAAGGACAGGTAAATTCATTTTTATTGATTTATGAACCAAATTTAAGTGTCTGTAGGCTAATACCACAACCTCACGAGGTCTAAAGACTGATAAATTAGGCATAACATTGGTAAATTTCTCCGACCAATTCACACTAGGCAGTCAGAAGACAATGAGCCATTTATTCTTGCGGTCAAGGCCTAAGAAGTTTATTATGTCAAGGATGAGAGGCATAAAGATTAGAATATGGTGGTTCACTTAAAGCCTAGAGACCTTTACAATATGGGTGATGGTGATAACATCGACTATGAGAGTGACCTCTTCGAACCTGTCAGCTTTGACAACTTCTTCTCAGAAAGCGATGACACTTTACCTATAGTTAGGTACATTCTCATTACTTACAATTTATCAAAAATTCAATTAAATTTAAATTTATTTCAATCATATGTATTTAATACTGCTAACAATTTCTCAACACATTTTTCTGCAAGGATGACAAAGAATAGTGTTTCAAAAATATACACCACTATTTTTGTAAATTATAAAAAGGCATAACATTTTTTAAAAAAATTAATTTTAAAAAAATATATTTGTAGGGGTATTAAAAACATCTTTCTTGTAATTTACAAATAAGTCATAACATTTTTAAACAAATCAAACTAAAAATAAATTTAGGGGATTTAAAAACTTCATTATTGAAAATCATAAACAAGTCATAACATTTTTTATCAAAAAAATTAATTTAAAAAAAATAAGGGTTTTAAAAATTGCTACAAACTAAAATAAAACCACTACAAACAGTAACCACTACAAAAAAAAAATGTTACGAAAACTACTACTAATATCTCGCTGATACCTATAAATACCCATTACTCCCATTTTATTCCTCAATTCATTCTTATGTCACTCTCTTCTTCTTTCTCCTTTTTCACCCTATTCTCTTTTCATTTTTTTTCCAATTTTTATTCAACAACATTATGGTAGTATCAATTATATATCCACTGTAATAATTTTTTTCCACTTTACATATGATATTTGTTCATTTGCTTTTATATGTTATCTTATATTTTTCCTTTATGTTTTTCAAGGCTCTATTAACTTCAACTATCATCTCCTTATTTCAATTCTTTATACTCTTCTAACAATTAATTTTATATTAACTACAACAAATTAAGATTATATATATTCTCATAATAAATTATATAAATATCAAAATTAAATTTATACCATTTCCACAATATTCAGACTTTTTTTAATCATATTCAAATTAATTATTAAAAAATTAAAATATCACATTTATCTTATTTGGCAAAAAGTTGAAATATTTTTTTAACATCTGCACTTTTTGTAAAACTGCTACAAAATATTTTATTTTGGTGCTCACACTGATGCCTTTTTTCAAAAAAAAAATTACTACATTTGTAGTGGTTTTAATAAAACTGCTACTAAATTTTGGCTCCAAAATTTAAATTTTTTTAAAATTATCGCCAGATTTTCTACATTTGTAGTGGTTTTTAAACCGCTACCAAATATGACACCAAATTTCAAAATTTTCCCCAACAATTATATTTTTTTTCAATTTTTTTACTTTTATAACAGTTTTTTAATTGTTGCAAAGTGGTTGCCTTTGCAGTGGTTTATTGAAACCAATACAAATTAGTAGTAGTTCAAAACATTTTGTAGCGGTTTTGTTAACCGCTACTACAGTTATTTTAACTGCTACAAAACCTATACTTTAATCTCTACAAATATGTGTTATTTTGTAGTGATAGTTCAAAAATGTCTAAGATTCCCAAAAAGAGAAAGGTGCCAGAGAAGAAGGAGAAACCTTGAAAGAAGTTTCAAACGAAGGTCTTAGACCCTTATGTTTGTGGTCCTCCCAAGGCAAAGGGAACAGTAATTAAAAAACCTATGATTACTCGTTCTGAAACATCATCAATGAAAGAGGTTCCTGGAAAAGGGAAGGATGTTGCTCCACTATCGCTTCCTTCTAGTGTTGATGGCCCTCCTTCCTTTAAAATCCTTTACCACCCAAGCTCTCAGCAAATGAAAGTGTTGGCTAGAAAAATTTCTGTAAATATACTAGACCAGGATATTCAATCATCACAAGTTGGTGTATCAAAGACAAGTGTTTCAAAGAAAAGTAGATCTCGTCAAATTCAAGAAATCCAAAACACAGAACTAATAGCATTAACAGCAGGTGACCCTCTTAGGCTCATGAAGATGACTCTGTACCTCCTTTAGGCTTCAATATTAATGATTTGATTGACTCAAAATATTATCAAAGTGAATTTGCTAATCAAAGAGTACAACCTATGCTCTTTTATGATGTAGATCATTTTTGTCTCTTAGCCAGGCTAGATTTATCAGAATTCCTTGAGTTATATTTTCCCTGGATATCTTTAAGTCTTCCTTATTGTGAGAGGATAGTACGATACTTTTATACCAACATAAAGATTCTACAAAAGTCAAAGAAGCAAAGGAATAGGCCGGAACTAGAAGAGGAGATAGAGACCACCGTCAGAAGATAAACTTTTCATATCTCTGCTTGTCAAATTAGCCTATGGCTTAGGATTAAGGATCCATTTGGTTATGAGGAGCCACAAATGATAGATGTGGAGGTGTTCAGAGTACTTAGGCTAGGAGAAGTATTCATCAAGTTAAATTTCTCACCTGCTGAAATGAATGATTTATATCGGATTGTATGGTATATATATTCTCGGATGATGATGTTTAGAGGAGGCAATTATTCTCATTTCACATCTTGCGATTATCGACCTCTGGCACACATTCTCCTAAAGCATTAGAAGAATGTTGGAGAAGTCATCTATAATGAATTTAAGAGATATCTAATATCCAAAGGTTCTTCCACTCCAGCTCCATTTGGTCCTCTTGTTTCATTAATCCTACGAGCTAATAGGATTTGGCACTTGGAGAAAGGTGAACCAATAGTACGGCCTAAGAAATTGGATGCATCACATATAAGTAATGTGGGGATCAATCTTCCTTTACCTGATCGTCAGATAACTTTCTCCATAAAGCGCAAAAAGATCTTATGTCACAATCAATAGCTTAAGCATCAGCAATGCCTCTGGTTCAGGATAATGAGATTTAGTCCTTAGCACATCCTTTTCCAAGGATAGCTATTGACGTACTCAGAGATACCATTCAGACTGAGCTTACTCCTATTCGTGCTAAACTTTAGAATGTTCAAAATGAGTAGAGTCGTCTTCGTCATGAATTAGCTAAAAAGGTAAATCAGCAAAATTCTCTTCAACAACAATTGGTTGCGAAAATCAATGAGCAGAGTACTACTCTTCAAAGTATTTCATATGCTTTCACTTTATTTGCCAATGCCATGAACATACTCCAAGGCACCAAAGTCGGGCCTACTCACCAGATTCTCACACCCACTCAGCTACCTACTACTACTATACCTTCACCACCTTCAACTAACCCATATCCTTTTATTACCACATCCGAAGTTCCCACTACCACATCCAATCCTATTGTTGATGAGGCCATTCCTAGTCACACCAAGCATGTTCCTCCCTCACCAAATATACCTTCACCTCCTTTACCCTTCCCATATGATAATGATCCTATTCTCCAACTTGCCACTTCTCTTATTCCATCTCCCACTTCTTCTCATACCACCAAGGAGATTGTTGTGGAGCCACCTCCTTTATTGATACCTCCACCTCATCTACTTAAACCAATTGCTTTCGCTAGTACCTATGGTACATATAATGATTTTGATGATGATTTGGATGATATGTCTTCTTTTCCTCCTATTGATGATGTCAAAAGGGGGAGAAAAGTAGGATGAATCTTAAGAAATTTGAAAGGGCGTTTGTAGACCTAATGCTTTGGATAGCTCAGAAACTGCACCTGATCTTATATTTGATTTCTCATATAATGTGGTTGCTGTCAGAAAGAGACCAAGATCCTTCCTTTGTTCAAAATCTTCTTCGACAATTTCTTCCATTATTTCTGCTAGTACTTAATTTCTTTTAAAGTAATATTTTGATCTTGAAACTATTCATGGTATATGTTGGCTATCTTAAGTTTTTGTGTATCTTTGATGGATGCTATCATACATGTCATTATATTGATTATTATCTTATTTCTGGAATGATTTTTTTTCCAAAGGTTTTTGTCATCATCAAAAAGGGGAGAATGTTAAATCCTATTTTGTGTTTGGATGATAACAAAAATATTTTCTAATAATCATAAGTTTCTAAGAAATTAATTGTGATATATTTACACTTGATTAAAATTTTCTTAGATACTGAGCGTAATTTTCTAATTTTTTTAAAACAAAAAAAAAGAAAAGAAAGAGAAAGAAAGTGTATTAAAAAATTTCAAAAAAAATAAAGTAAAATTTATTTTCCCCATAACAGTGAGCCACTCGATGTTGTGAGGAAAACCTTCATCGAGTGGCTCTCTGAAGGTTTAATTAAAAAAAATTCTTCTCTTTATACAACGGCAAATGACTCATTATTATATAATTCTTCTTCAGCGAGTCCCTCATTGAAGCTAGGTTTTATTTTTAAAAAATTATTTTTTTTACTCAAACTAATTACATTAGCTCAAGCTCAAGTCTCTCTCTCTCTCTCTCATTTTTTCTTCTTTTCTTTTCAACCCTATAACTTAAGCTTATGTCTCAAGTTGTCATCATATGTATATTTTTTAAAATCACCTTCTCTTTAAATCTATCTTGACAGCCCAAGATTTTAACATAAACTCAAGCTATCTTCATTTACAACATTAAATCAATTTTTCCTTCAAGCTCAAGCTAATTAACAAACTCAAGCTTTCTACCTTTTGAATTTAGTACAATTCATTTTGAATAATTAGCTAGCTCAAGCTTATTTGAAATTATGAACCCAATCTTATTGCATTCTTTAACTATATACTCTTCAAAAATCAATTAGGCTCAAGTTAATTAGAATTTTTAAACTCAAGTCTTCCTTATCATGATTCAAGTTATTCTCTTCATTCGAATAGCTCGAGCCTCTAGCTCAAGCTTTGATCCATAAAATATTTTCAAGAAACAGAGTATCCTAGCGAAACTATAAAATCATCTACATGTTTCTGTTTTTAATACACATTGTTTACTAATACTTTTACAAGCTTTTGAGGATGATAAAGATCATATTTCAACCGGCGAAATGGAAAACAAAGTTCAAATTTATAAAAAGAAATTTTATGTGTCAGAACATTAAATGCTTCATTAATTGCTGCCAACTACCTGCAAAAATCCGAAGAACATTATCTCAGATCCTCAACGGCTACTTTCACTCAGATAAATTCTTCTTGTCTCACAACTAACATTTCCAAGGTGACTAACAGATTTTTCAAATACTCACAATGGATATGCAACGGACATTTCAACGGTAATTGATTTCAGACAAGCTATAAAAGGCGATGCCATTTATGAGAAAGAACTAACAAAACTAATTGCATTGATCATTTCACCTGTTTCATTAAGTGTCTTAGCTTGAAAATTTATTGAGTGTCAGTGATCATCCATCTACTCTATGAGAGAGTTCAACTATAAATTCTTTAAAGTCTATAGTTAGGTAATCAAGGTAGTGGGACCTTGAGCAGGGACTTGGATTGCACATTGTAAGGGAAAGAGTCTCTTAAGTGTTGAATCGAGTTTGTATTATGACACCAAGTGTAACATCCTAATTTTCATTTCAAGGTTTAATTACAATTAAGAAAATAATTAATTAAGATAAATAGAGTTATCTTGCAATTATAAAAAAAAGTGTGTTTGGGTTAAAATATAACTTATGAAAAAGAAAATATAGAAATAATAGTAATTTAAATGTAAATATATATATATATATTCAATTAAAAAGAAAAGTATTAAAAAAAATAGAAAGGCAAAAGAAAAATAAATTAAATAAAAAAGGGGGCAATTTACCAAGCTTGGAGCTACAATGGTAAGATAACTCAAGGTATAAAGGGACAGGTCTGTCAGAAACCTCATTGGGAAGGAAAGTTTCATAGCATACCTCAAGGTTTGCTTGAAACCTCATGCAACAACGAGGTTTGGCAAAAACCTCACTGTAGAAGCAAGATTTGGCCAAAAACTTGTAGTTGACAGGTTTCTAGCCAAATCTCAAGGTTTGCATAAAACCTCGAGGTTTTGGTCTAAACTTCCAACAAGCAAAACCTTGCTGTTGAAGCGAGGTTGGAGCCAAACCTTACAGTTATAATCAAAACCTCATTGGCCAAGAGAAAGTTTAGCAAACCTCAAGGTTTGTTAGAAACCTCAAGGTTTGACCAAACCTTGCTAACACAGCAAGTTTTCTTTTAAAACTCTCTGTTATAATTCAAACCTTACTGTTGGGACAAGTTTTCCAAAGTTTAGACAAACCTCAAGGTTTGCTTTAAACCTTAAGGTTTCAATAACTATTTTCTTGGCCAAATCTTATGATGCTTTGAGACTTCAATGAAAGATTGATACCTCAAGGTAACTTCAAAACCTCAAGGTTATAAGTTTACTCAAGAAACAATTTACAAGTATCAAACCTTGAGTTAAGCTCGAAACCTTAAGGTTTTATATTTTCTTTATTTACTTCCATCATGAAAAACTTGAGTAAAAGAAATAACCTCAAGGTAATGATTCCTTATGAAAACATCGAGGAATTTTTATGAATCAAATAGATTATATTCTTCTTCAAATAAAAACCTTGAGTAATTCATTTAAATCTAAATTTCTCATATTACCTTGAGGGAACTTCAAAATCTCAAGATTACATATTTCTGTTAAAACCTCGAGGTTGATTTCAAAACTTTCTTTATTACAATAAAACCTTAAGTATGTTAGAAGAAGTCACATGTTTCAAGGTTTGTGTGTACTCTTGAGAACCAAAAAGCAAAGCATCGTAACGGTAATTTATGATTCGATTATATACCTAGGATTATTGATATCTATTGACTCTAATCACTTCTACAAGTTATCATTTGTGTTTTAGAACATATTAGAAGCTTCAAAGATGGATCAAAACACAAGATGACAAAAAGCCAAAATTGGGTCAGAACTCTAATGGCTATATTTCAACAAAAAGAAAAATTCTTAAAGAGCCTAACGAATACTTCATCATCTCCAACGGTCTTCAAATCTACATTAACTATAGAAAGAAAAGCATTCAAAATGAAGGTGACAACAGTAGCTTGCACAAATACAACATCAAAATACCAACACTTTGACCAACATCTCAATATATTACACTCTCTGTTATTCAATGATTATGTAATATACTAATAGAGAGAGAGAGATAGATTTACATTTGAACCTCAGTGGTAATCTATCTATTCTTGTGAGAGAATATTGATTATAAATCATATCATCCAAGTAGAATCATTACGGTGTGTAAGGAGGAGTTTATCGATGAGAGAACTGTGAAGGCTGCACAAGTGCCCGATGAAACTTATTTGATTGTAGTGGTTCTCAGGTACCCAGTTGAAACTTGAGAAAGATAGTGGATTGGAAATCTCAGGAGGAGCCTAAGGACTGGACGTAGTCAAGTAGAGGACTAAACTAGGATAAATCTCTATTTGTCACCTCTCTTCCCTTATCTCTTACATTTCCAGTATATATAACATGATTCATTGACTTTGTATTTATAATTCATTATTTATATACTCTTAGCTTTTGTTAATATGCGAAAAAAATTTCAAAATCTATAAAGTTTTATCTAACACCCAATTCACCCCCTTTGGGTGTCAGTCAGTTCCAACAACCCTAAATCTTAGAGAACCTCTCATTATTGAATCATCCAATTCAGGATCCTCTATTAACACTACCTTACCAAACCTCAACCCAAATCAACAAATATTCTTTGCATTTATAGCCTCTAATAGAACATCATGCAATTGAATCCAAAACAAATTGTGATCAAAATCAATTTCATCTAATACAGCATACTGACCTTATTCTTTCAAGCAAAACAAATGACCTTGAACTGACCAAGGTCTACCTTGAAGAATCCGTCAAACTTCACCTTTCGACTCCAGAGTGAACATAAAGACATTCTTTCTGAAATCTACCACTTTCAGTCCTTCCTTCATGTTCTATGCTTTATGCATCGTCGATTAAATCGTTCCGCAACCAAAATTCTTCTCAGTCATAAGTTTCCCAACCAAAATGAACTTTGATGAAACCCTAACTCTATCCTCCTTCCATACTAACAAACTAGCCTCCACCACCGACTCACCTCCAATTGAATCCCTTACCAGACAACTACCGTGAAGCGGTGACGTCAATCTCTTACTCACGCACCATCGAGAAGCGATAACAATATCACTTAAATACAAAACAAAAACTCTCACGCTTGCACGGAGATAAAACTAATGGAATACTTGACACACCGCACTCTAACTTGACATGTTCATCCCTAGCTTTTTAAAATTGTTCAACCAATAAAAAATGCTTAGCAAAAAACACCAAAAAATTGCATAAAATAATAAAAAGTAAAAACAAACTATACGCGCGCGCGCACTATTGTTCTTTGCATGTTGGTGGGTTCATGACTTCATGACATGAGGATATTGTCATTTTTATTTGATTTTATATTCTATATTGATAGAAAATTTTATTTTAAAGACTCCTAAAACTTGTAACATTTTTATCACCTTTGTAATATTATGTTGGGAGAATACATAGTTATAAATAAATGCTATTGACACAAGGGTAGAGTGGTAATAACTACACACATATCTGACAAAAAAATAATAACTACGTACATAAATATAAATGTCAATAAACCTTTAGCTTAAATGGCATCATCTTGCCCCTCTTATTAAGGAAGTTAGGAGATCGATCTCCATTATTAACCTTTAGGAAAATGTGTGTTGCCAATGTGTCAGGGTGTGTGAATAGTCCCTCCCATGGGGAAAGTTAGGATAGGTGTTAATATATATATATAAGAGGAACATAAAATATTAGGAAAATGGTAATAAGGTCCCAAAGACCAAACATATTAACAAAAAAGTCCCACTAATATTGTCCCTAACCTAGAAGTCCTAAGGGACTTTTGGGATAATATGTTCATAAGAGAAATTACCTCCCTGCCCAGGTTATTAAAACATATGACAAAAGAAAGAAAAGGGATTTTTCACACTGGCTCACATTTGCTCTCTACACTCAATCATGGAAAGTAAGAGGAAAACTTTACAAGAAAAGCAAGGGGTGTCCAATGGCAAGCTTCTTACCTTATAATCTCATGTGGAAATTTTAAACTTTGCAACTTTCATCTTCATTCTTAGGGTTTACGAGCTGATTTCATTTTTTTTATGTGAGTGTGATGCATTAAGCATGAAGAGTTTGACAAAGATTATATCTTTGGATCATTTGTGGACTATGCAATTTAAACCAAGTAAGAAATGCAAATTTGTTGTGAAAGGCATAATCTTGAGGAATGAATTTGGGGTTTTATTGTATTTGAGTAGTAAAGTGACAAAATATACTCTGCTTTTTGTTACAACAGTAGAGGAAAGGCTTTGTTTTTAAGTAGAAAGGAATAAATGAGATGAAAATATGTTAACTTTAAGTTGCTGATATGAGGGGAAAATCTTGTTAAAACCAACAGTTAGAGTTGTTAATAAGGTTGTTACAATTGTCAATACAAATTTGTGTAATGTGGTGACAATTTTTGCTCTATTTTTTGTATATTACCACATGGAAAGTTGTCTTGTTAAGAAGAAATAAATGAATGTAATGAATGCATGTTTACCTTATTAAGTTTAGATATGAGAAAAAAGTGTGTTGTTAAAACCAACAATCAAAGTTGTTAATAAAGTTCTTACAGTTGTTAAAATGTATTTGGATAGGGTTATGACAATTTGTGGCTTTTTTTTGTTTGATAACAAAGGGAAGGCTCTCTTGTTAAGTGGAAATGAATGAATGTGATGAATTCATGTTTACCTGTAATTGCTGATACGTTGTGAAAAATATGTTGTTAAAACCAGCAAGTATAGTTGTTAATACAGTTGTTATAATTGTTAATTACATTGGATGTTGTAGATTGTCATTAATGATGGCTAGTACATCAATGAAGAATTTATTTTATTTGTTCCATGTGAGAGGAAAGTTTTTTAATGGTGGAGAAGATGGAAGCCAATATATTGGTGGTTTGTGAGAATAAGATGCATAAAGAAAAAGAAGGGAATCTCAATTTCAAAACAAAAAGATTTATCATTGTGGGAGATGCCTTAAGGCTAAATACACAGTGAGTACATGCAAAAATACAAATCCCATTTAAAAACCTTAGGTGTTATATATGATCTTGGCAATGACTTTTTGTGAATAGGTCTATAGACACCTAGCCATAGTGAATTATTGCAACCCCTGTAGGTTTTTTTTTGGGTGGGTTGAGAAGTTGGTGTAATCACCACATATATATGTACATTAATATGTGACCACTAATATTTGTAAGTTTATGTTATCAACTTAAATGATCAGTATGTACTTTATACGTTATCAAAATTGGCTTATATACTTGTCAAAGCACGCACATGCAATTATTATTGTGCACATTGTCAAAACAAAAAGAAATGGTCATTAATTAGTTATACAAATTTGTCAAAACATGCATACAAAGTTGTCAAAATGGTCTCATAAGTTGTTAAAATGTACAAGTGGACTTGTAAAAACATGCATCAAAAGTTGTCACAATGTTTAAAATAAGTTGTCAAAACGTGCATATGAAATTGTCAAAATGAGCATACGAAGCTATCAAAATGTGCATACAAAGTTGTCAAAATGGCTGCATAAGTTGTTAAAATATCTAGTAGACTTGTGAAAATATGTTTCACAAGTTGTCACAATGTCCAAAACATGTCAAAACATACATATGAAGTTGTCAAAATGGCCTCATAAGTTGTTAAAATATCCAGGTAGAATTGTGAAAACATGCATCACAAGTTGTCACAATGTTCAAACAAGTTGTCTAAACGTGCATATGGAGTTGTCATGACAGCCTCAAAAATTGTTCAAATGTCTAGGTGAACTTGTCACAACATGTATAACAAGTTGTTAATAGTTGCACATGCTATTGTCATCACAAACTAATAAGTTGTCAAATGGTCTGCTTGTCATCACATCCTGCTAAGTTGTAAATGGTTGCACATGTGCTTGTATTCACACCCAGATAAGTTGTCAAAGTGTCCATTATGAACTTATCAAAATATGCATAACGAGTTGTTAATATTTTTTTTGAAGTTGTTAATTATTTGCTAAAATAAAGCCATACATTTGCCATAATTGTCATTCTATGTTGACAAAATAAAGGCACACACTTCTTACAACAGTCTAAGTCTTCCTTAATACATATTGAACTTAATTTCATAGATACAACATGACTACTCCAATCTATCAAATCCTATAACCCTCAGTCTCTTCATCTTATCCTCTCTATTCTTCAAAAGTTTACAAACTTTCATGAATTGTTTAGGGGCACACCTAGTGTGGAATGGAACAACATACAGTTTCCCTTTAACCCAAAGATCTTAATTTCTTAGCATGTGTCCTATATTTCTCCTTCTCTTCATGTTTTAAACCTTTCCATGTATCTTTAACTGACTAACTCTCATCAATAAAAGTTTTTAATGCTTGATTCTTCTTCATCTTCTTCTGCCAAATTCTTCTTGACCTAAAACAATTAACCACTTCAACCATTAGTCTCAAATAAATGTCAAGACTAAATTCATATTAAATCAAGAAATTCCATTATTTGAAAAATCCAATGTTAAGTCATTATTTACAAGCAAACCAACAATGTTTTAAAAAATTTGTAGCCACAACAAAACCAATGTACCCTGAAATAAAAACACCATTGTTTACAAACTCAACCAAAAAGCCCCATATGCAATAAGCAATATCTCAGTATACCACTCTACTCTTCTTGCCAGCAAGTACAATAAGCGAGTTACCAAAAGACCAAAGCAAAGCATTAAAATCGACTAGATGTGTTTAAGAGATTGATTTACTACATACAAGCGACACCATCCATTCAATAAAAAAAATCATAACACATTTCTTATCATAAAATATGTACAACAGCTTGAGTTAAGTTAGTTTAAGCTCAAACTCATACTTTCATTAGCCTTGCTTATAAATTTGAACCATTAATTGCAACCCAACAAACTAAAAAAATGTCACAGATGCTAGCAATAAAGGGTGCCAATAATACAGTGTTTTCCCCTACCACAATGAAAAGGAAGAGAGTTAATGTGCTACTATGTTTTATAATATCCTTCTTCCAAAAAATATAGCGAATATTTTTATTCAATCAACATAGTATATATAGCCTACACAAATGAAAGTTTGAATCTCCACTTCAAGTACAATTCATGTCATCCATATCTATATGCTGCTACATTAAGAAGAATATTCTCCCTTCTTAAACCCAACAAAGGCTGAAAAGGTAATTAATAAAATTTGATTGTAATAAAAGGTAGTTAGTAAGATGAATGGTAAAGATTATTGTAATAGTGGGTGACAACCAAGCAACAGGAAATATAGAACTAAAACACCCCAATTATCCAAATTTTTGTAGAAAAGATTATCATAAGTTGCAAAATGTTTTCTTCCCAATATCCTTGCCAAAACTTCTATCTATACAAGTATATTTTTTTTTGGTAGATTGCTCTAAGGGCACATTTGAAACCAAAAGGAAGTGAGAATAGGAAATCTCCCTCTCATAAACAACTCTCTTTCATATGGGAAAACTACCTAGCCATTTGCCAAACACAACTAAAAACATTTCCCTCACCTCTTCCTTTTCCTTAAATCCCCTTTTTTTAGGTACCAAATGCCACTTAAGAGTAGGATTCAATGGGCAGAAAAATAGTATGTCTTGTGTACAAAGTTAACCATGACACCATGTTATTTTGGTCAATTAATCTAGAGACAAGGAACAAAATTGAAAATGAGATGGCCAAAACAAACATATCAATTAAACAATGAAGAAGCAAACTAATCCTACATGTAAAAGAGGAAGTAAACCAAGGGGCAACTTACTTGATTCTCTTGCATTTCCATTATTTCTGCCTACAATTTCCAGATAACATTAATGATAATAAGCCAAATAATTAATCCACAAAGCAACAAGCATTAACCCAGAGCATCATTATACCCAAGGCATAATCAAAAAGGTTCAAAATAAATAGTAGAAGGACATGTAGCATCAATTAAACCCGGTAACCCAAATAAATCAAATTACAGAACACCAAAACTCAACCCAAATAAAAAATAATAATAAATTTCTTAAAGTGTATAACTCAAACCATATATATTTCTCAAAAAACAAAATGTCAAACTATGTCTAAAGTTTAAAAGCATATACAAATCAAACTTCAAACACTAACAAACTATTGCAACTGCTAAAAAATAACCAAAATTAATTAATTTACCTCCTTTTTGTAATCAAGTATTAAAAAATTTTAATAATTGAAAAACCATGAAAATCTCATAGTTAATATATATATATATATATATATATATATATGAAACTTGTGTGTGACTATTAAATTTTCTTTGTCATAATACTATCTAATTTAATCTGAGAAAGTTTTGAAAAGAAAGAAAAATTAATCTAAAATTATATTGTTTTAAGAAAAATATTATGCCTTTTCTTGCATTGGAAAGTTGATCATCCTATGTGCAACGGCTGCACGAATCCAAATAAAACATATATGTAATATCATTAAATATATGGAATGTGGTTAGAGCTAAATGAATCTCAATCTAAATGTTTAAAATTTGATTAGGGTTCAAGTGAGCGTAAAGCACAACATCTAATTGTTTTTTCTAAGTAAAAAATTTTATATAAGAAAAGTAATACTTTTAATTTAATTAAAAAATATATAAAGACTTAAAAGGGCCAGCTGGCCCTTTTATTTTTGAACCTTAAGAGCCTAAGTTCTTTGACACTACTTAAAATGAGCTAGCCCAACGATTTTGATGGCTTTACTTATAAGTTGTTCCAAGGCATATCTATAATCTCAAAAAAAATAAAAATGTTATAAAAATGAGAATAATACAAGAGAGAAATTTGGATGAAAGATACGCAAGACAAGAGAGAATTTAGAGGGCAAAGAGAGAGTAATTCTTATTTCATTCCTTACTATAAGTATAGTACATAGTGCTCTATTTATAGGTCTTCATTCTCAACCAAGAGTTACATAGGCAATTCAATAATCATGAGTACACAAATTGTAACATTTGAATTATAAGCATAAAGACTCCTAAAACCTATTCAATAGTAAGGTTATGGAGTGAAGCATATGAAAGGCCAAGAGTTGAGAGTTTGTGGACATCCACATTCCATAATTTTACAACAAAAGTAATGTAATTAGTTTTCTTAAGATTTTAAAAAAGAAAATCAATTGTGTTATGAAAACAAATAATATTTGAGATGAGAGAGTATGAGATTAGAGAAGATAAGAGATAAAGTAGAGCATTTCATTCAGTGGTTGTATGCCTCTATTTATAGCAAAAATCAAGCTTGGAGAAGAAGCCAATTGACTTAGCTTGCGGGGGACGCCGATTGCCTTGGATTGCTGGGGAAGCCCCTCTTGTGAGTATATGGATATCCACATAATTAATATTCATAACACTCCCCTTGGATGTTCATTATGGATGTGCCTCATTAAAAACCTTAACTAGAAAAAAACTAGTGGGACAAAAATCTAACTAAAGAAAAGAGTACATCATTCGTTAGTACATTGTCTAGTGTTGCCTCATTAAAAGCTGTTTTAGAAAAACCCAATGGGACAAAACCTAAATAAGGGAAAAAGAGTACAACGTGTACCGACTCCTCCTCTTGACAACTTCAGTTGAGATCTTTGAGTCTCTGAAGACCAATTGCATGGACAAGCTTTTCTAAGATTATTTCATATATCGCCATGAAACAGTTGCACCTCCACATGTAAACAAATAGTTCGTTTGCGATTTACCATCATGTGGATAAAAAAAAATTCAGTATCAACATAACCAACTAGTTCATGCTTGGATACATTTAAGTAAAATAACCCTATGTCTATAGTGCTTTTGAAGTAACAAAGAATGTGCTTCACTCCTTTTTAATGTCTTTGTGTTGATGAAGAACTATATCTTTCCAATAAACTAACAACAAATGATATATTAGGATATGTGTAATTAGCAAAATACATTAGTGCTCCAATAGCATAAAGGTATGGTACTTCTAGACCATGTAGTTCTTCATTACCTTCTTTGCTAATTATTTGAGGTCTAAACAGGTCGTTATCCACTTTCAAAGACCTCACAACCATTAGGGTACAATAGATGTGACATATCCATATAAAAATTCTCTAGGACTTTCTTTTTGTAGATCTCTTGTGCTCAATCTATGATCAAGACATAATCTTGGGTCTTCTCAAATCCTTCATTTCAAAGTCTTTATGTAGGCAATTAATTGCCTTTTGAAGCTCTTCAAGAGTTTCAAAGATGTTGATATCATCAACATAAATAGCAATTATAACAAATTCGCTTAGCTTCCAAATATTTTCATAAAGATGCATGGGCATATCATATCGTAGTTGTACCCTTCTTGCAGCATATATTCATTAAGATGATTGTGCCACATGTGCCCTAATTGTTTTTAGCCATACAAGGACTAATTTGACCAATTGAGAATTGTTCCTGAGAACTTGATTGGATGCTTCTAACATCTTGAGTCCTTCGAGGATTTGTGCTTCTGGCACTCAAGTCCTCCAGAGACTTATGCTTCTGGCATCTCGTGCCCTTCAGGTACTTGTGCTTTTCGCACTTGATAGTCAAATTTTGGCTCATGATTACATCATATGCTATATTATAAGCAAATATGTCATCAACACTGACTTCATTTTGATTCCATTGGATTTTATTCATAGCATAATTTATTAAGATATCATTATTTTCACACATTTCATGTATTTTGGTCTCTTCTAGGACTACTATATTCTCTTCCAAAGATAATAACTAGTTAGGATATAACTCTTATGGAGCTAATAACTCTTTTGGAGGTAGCTCTTCAAGAGTTAATAATTCTTCAAGAGATGGCTCTTCATGAGCTAATAACTTTTCTTGAATATCCTTTACTTGATCATATATATTCTTAGCTTCTTTTCTCTTTTGATGATTTTTATCTTTAGAACCGATGGGCCTTCCATGCTTCAGGCGTGCTTTAGATTTATTTATAATAATTTATCTTCAAGGACATCAATTCTAATAGGAGCATTAATAGTTGGGATGTCACTTTGTTACTTTCGTTGGGTCAATAAATGCTTCTGGCATTTGTTTAAATAAATTTTACAAATGAATTATCTTTTGAACTTCCAGTTCACATTGTTTTGTATGAGGATCAAAATGAGCTAATGATAATTCATTCCAACTAATCTTTTTTACCCAACTGCTTATTTTCTCTCTCTAATATTAGGAAAAGTGATTCATCAAAATGATAATTGACAAATCATGCTGTAAACAAAATCTCCTGTAGATGGTTCTAAATATTTTATAATTGAAGGAGATTCATAACCAACATATATTTCCATCTTTCTTTAAGGACACATTTTGGTGTGTTGTTGTGGTGCTACTGGCACATATAATACACACCCAAAAATTCTTAAATGGAAAATGTAACATTTCAATTTTTAATGAATTAATTAAATAATTAATATAGAAACTTAATAGGAGTTTAGAGTGTATAGAGAATTCAATTCTATATATTTAGTGTTAACAATAATAAGAGAATAATTGTTTTAGGTAAGTTATATTTTTAAAATAATATAATCCAAGTCAAATTTTCTAGAAAAGGAGAAAATAGTATGTTGAGATTGGACAAATAAATATTCATAAAGTTGATTTAAATATTTGAAAAGATATCTTATGTATAGTGGATTTGATAAGGACACATTTAGACTAGGAGATATTATAGGAAATAATTCAAAGATTTATAAGATTATGATATTAGATGTAAGATTTAGAAATATTAAAGTTACTTATATTATAATAATAATAATCACAATGTATAAGTGCATGTGTGTGTGACATGTGGAGTGAAATTTTATAAAAAAAAATAAAAATAAAGGGTTGTGGCCCATTTGATTTTAAACTTAAAAAATAAAAAAAATAAAAAAAAGGAGGGTCATGTATAACCTTCATTTATCTAATTCAGTAACAGTGGGTGTGTCA
>JBAGKO010000015.1:23970294-23986062 GCA_037177275.1 Acacia concinna
TTAAATTAGTTCTTTTAATAAATATATCCTTAATCAATGGCACTACCAAATGTCTGTGACAAAAAAAAAAAGTATGCATTTGATCCTATATATTTGCATCAAGTATCATTTTGGTCCCTTATTAGTTGTATTTTTAGTCCTCCAATGTTAATAACACCATTATTCTTGTTTAATGGAAAATGCTGAGTCATCAAATTCTAGTGATGACGGTGCAATTAAATATCGACGAAGTATGTTTATATTTTAATCTTTTAAATATAATATATTTATATTTTAAATAATATAAATTAAAATATTTAAAATGAAAATTCACCCTATTGTGGAATTTTATTTCATCCTGCAACAAGCATCAGCCATGGTCCACAAATTTTTGTGTTTCACACTTATCATTCCCATGCTCAAAAATCATCATCATCACTTAATCAAATTTGACGAGTCATCATTCTTCATTAAACAAAACTAATGGTGTTCATATTAAAAGATAAAAAATACACTTTATGTCATACAATGAATAAAAACATAAGGGACCAAAATGGTACTTAATATAAATAAACATAAATGACAAATCATATACTTTAGCCCGATATAAAAATGTGTTTAAGAATTTTGAATTTAAAAAATAATTTTATAATCTCTCAAATTTGTATAATTTATGCCATACAATGAATAAAAACATGTATTTAATTAAAATATATATTTAGCAATTTACAAGAAACTAAAATACATATAATTTTCACCGATTGTAATGAAACTGGTTTCAGTGCATCGAACTGGAGTCTCAACAACATAAATTTTAATTTTAAGAGAGGTCTACGTATATTTCTAAAATAGAAGAGATGATTATGTAATTGAGGTAAAATAGATAGGTGAAGAGTGTATTTTACTTCATATATTAAATCTTTTTCAGCATAAAGTGGCATATATAAGACACGTACAGGAGGAAAATGATAATTCATAAAATAAAGATGAATTAATTTAAACGTGTGAGATTCAGAAGCGAGCGCATTATCTGGTGTTCGAGTCAATTACTGATTTCGCAAACTCCTCGTAGAACGCTTTTGATGGGAAGTCATGGATTTCTCATGTCTGCAAACTAATTACAACTTAATTAAAACACATCACAATTCAGACCCCCAAAAATACATACATTTACAAGCTGCTTCATATTTTTCACAGATTTATCCATCACTACCAGGTATGCTTCCCATCTACAATAAACTAGATTAAGATTAATTCAGCTATATATCTACTTAAATTATTAGATTACTTTATGATTCTTAATTGGTTTATGAAATTTAATTTATTCATGCTATTTTCAAATGATCTATAAATTCGGTTGCCTACTATCAAAACTTCAGAGAGAACGAATTGTTCTTTGTTTATGTCGTGCATCATCAGTTACCTCCTCCCTGGATGTTTTTTTTTTGGGGGAAATGATTGATTTCTGTGAACTTATCGAGAATAGTTTTGATTTTGATTTTGCTTAAACAAGAATGAATATAGAAACAACAAGAAATGAAACATTCTTCATCGTGACCACCATGGATGAGAAATTTCATTTCATTATTGTCATAGCTAAATAGCCCAAACACGTGTCGCTGTTATTGTTATGATCTGAAGATATCGTGACTCATTTTGTGTTTCTGTCTTTATATTCCCGCCTTTCCCAATCTCAGCAGAGCATAAAAAGGTAGATATAGCAATTTTACTTGTTCACACACACACACACACACCAATACATGTAATTTGTCTCTGACAATAATCTCTGTAAAAGATTATCGATCCCTTATGGGAGCCAGTGCTCCAATATCAAATGTTTGGTCAATTACCCCACCTGATTATTCTTCTCTTAAATAAACATAGTTTGTATAAAATGATTAGGCACTTTATTTGTCTAATCTGAAACCTCGTCTGGACATTATGGTTTTTCCAAGTTGTAAATTACCTATTTCTAATTCTCTCTCTCTCTCTCTCTCTATGCTCCAAGGAAATAATAGGTAATTCACATGTCATGCCATGATTTTGGCTTAGTTTCATTTCAGGCTCCTACTTGCTGTTTGTCTATATGTCTATTATATTGTAGCTCATCAAATGGAGGAAAGGAGAGGGATGGAAGAATCTAGTGAGAGAGGAGAGTGGAGAAAGATGCAAATAAGGGACCAAGAGAGAGAGAGGCGACGCATAAGAGATAGAGAAAGGAGACAGTCAATGAGTGAAGAACAAAGAGAACGGCATCTTGCCAGAAGGCGAATGAACTACCAACTCCGAAGACAGAGAACTGCAAACAACAATATTACCTGTTTTCCTCTTGAAACTGAAGCAGCAGCTACCACTAGCCATGGCCTTCCAACCCTTGTTTCTACTTGTTCCATATCACTCCTCCAAACTGAATCTTGCTATTGCCATTACATTATTGATGGTGAGCTGCACTTTTCCTTGCTTTTTCCAACCAAATCTTGTTATTCTAGTGCCCCGTTTAGAAGTGAATTTTGATCTGAAATGTTATTATTCTCTTTTCGTCAGAAAATTAATAGGTTAAGTTTTAATTATTTCCCCATAAGCAATTCCTTCATCGATTTAGATTGTGTTGTTACTATCATCCTTTGTTGCTAATGTTCAATGAATAAACAGGGTCAGGAATTCATAAGGAACCTCTAACATATAATAAACCAACAAATTTACCAACAAGGTTGCGTCTGAATCATATAAGACAACTTGCCAGAAACATGGTAGACTCAATTGCTGTTGATCATGATTCTCAAATTGGGATTCACAAAATTGTTCCACAAGTAATGCCTAATGGAAATCTCTCTTCTCAGGGTAAGTCGCATGATAAGCCTTACACTCGAACGCGCACACAAAGACAGAAATGTATGTGTATACATGACATACTATTTAAATTTGAAATTGAAGGAGTTTTTGACACTTCTTTTTTTGGGCTCATGATGAATTTCAGATAACATACGAAAGTTGTTGCGATTGAACCGCGTGAAGCAGCTTGCACGATCACTGAATTCGCCTTCCAAAGAGATTTCAGCTATGAGCAAGAATGATGAAGTGCAGCAAGCAACTACTATCGCTTTTCAGGGAATGACTTATGGTGATGGATTCAAGTGTTGCTGAAAGAGATACTGATCAGAAAGTATTCCAAGCCATTCTCTTAAACCCTATATGTTGGGTGCTATAATTAATAAATAATCAATGCAAGTTAGGACTAACTCTATGAACTGAACTTGGAGGTAAAATTTGATCCTAACTGCAAGATATTTTTTTCCCATTTAATCTATTATATTTATTATTTTTCTCCAAATTAATATGCCTAACTATAAAAAAAAATATGTTGGAAAATATGTCCACCTTGGTGAATTGACCCAATTCCAAAGTATTGGGGTCATAGTGTAATGAATATAAAAGTTTGAGTTGTTGATTGCAATATTCCTCAAGCAAGAGTTATAAATCAACTTATTTGACCAATATATTTTACGTGAGATAATTTCATCAAAGAATTATATCTCCCCATAACGTAAAATGTGTTTTCTCTTTGATGAATAAAAATGAAAGTAGAGATTGAAGGGATGCGTGAAATATTATAAATAAGGCATAAAGGGTTCATTTGTAGATAACAATTCTATACATACATAATCATTCTCACAAAATCCTTGACTCTTTTCTACTCTGTTCTTCTTTATGCCTTGATGGATGGTGTATTTGTTGTGCATCATAATCACTTCGTATCTCTGATTCAATTAATGTTAGCATAAGTGACTGATTGAAGATTGACAAAAAGACAATGAGTGATAGTACTCCAAGTACACCCAAATTTCTCATATTGGTATAAGAGCCAATAGGTTTAATGAGGCTTGTATGAATAAGGAATAATGTTCATGGAAAACAAAAGCAAAAAGTCTAGCCATTCTTTGTGGCTGGAAATTCATCACAAATTGAATCATAGCACTTCATGAGAGACGGGATTCTGGCGACTTTTAGAAGACAATCCTGACGCCTTTGCCCAACTCCAACCAATGAAGTCCTCATCATAAAATACCAATTGTGACATTTTTATGACCTTTTGAACAAAAAAAAAATGAAAATACCCTTGATACATAGCCCCAATAAGTATAAAGCATTAGCTCTAGACATACATTGTATGAAAGCCACAAAATTACCAATTAATTGCTGCACCAAATAGCTTCCATACAAGGCAATTTCAGCAAACATATCATGCATTTAAGTGCTCCATATATGTGAATAAGGTGTCCACAAAACAACATGCATATAAATAATGAAAATCATGCAACTCCTCCCCCACACTTAAATCAAGGCAATGCCCTCATTGCACTCTAAGAAGAAATATAATCAACAAGATAAAACCATATTAAAATAGGAGTAAGACAAGAGTTATGCAATGTGAAACCACTTGTGTGCATAGGTATACAAAAGGGGGAATGTCAACTAGGGACCAAATAAGGGATTTAATATCATAGTAGCCCATAAACAAGTGAATAGGTCATATGAACAAGTAAAATGCTTGTTCATATGACTCATTCACTTGTTTATGGGCTGCTCTGATATTAATTCCCTTTTTAGTCTTCTACTGAAATTCCCCCTATACAAAATAGCAAGCAATGGGTTTGCAATTTATTCACTACAAAGCAAAAAACACTACAACCTACTTTTACTTCTAATTACCCCACACTTACTTCAAGCATATTCTAGATATTGCAACTCAACACAAGTACAACTTAAAGAAGAAGAGGAAAGGGACAACCTAATTTTTAGGCTCCTTATGGTTTCTTGAAGTTATCTTTGTATAACTTGAGGAGGTGACCATTCACCTTCAACTTGAAGCCATCATGTTTTCCTAAGAGGTCCACCATCCCAAAGGGATGTACTTTAGTGAAAACATAGGGTGTTAAGCCTCCCCAACTTGAGCTTAAAGTGTGCCTTATAAAGAAGAACCTTGTCACCCTCTTGAGATCTCTTCCTTAGAATGCTTTTATCATGGATTAACTTGGTTTTCTCCTTGCAATGCTTTGAATTTTCATAGGCTTGTAGGCAAATATCCTCAAGGTCTTGCATATGAAGAGTTCTTTCTTAGGCAACATCTTCAAGTTCATGTTACATTCTCTCCAGGCTAGTGAGCTTTATGTTCCAATTCAATCGATATATGGCACCTTTTCCAAAAACAAGTCTAAGGAGACATGCCAATTGGTGTTTTATAAGCTATCCAGTCTTCCCAAAGAGCCTCTTCCAATTTCTAGCTCCAATCCCTTCTAGTAGGATATAATTGTAGCCAAAAGAAGTAGGAAATGGACCTATGAAATCAAGGCCTACATCAAAGATCTCACATAAGAGAATGGGGACTTCAGGCATCTCATTCCTCCTATTGTTGTCACCAAACTCTAGTAAGTATCACATTCCCTTGCAAAAGTTGAAGGCATCATTAAGCAAGGTTGGCTAGTAGAAACTAGCATCAAGAACCTTCCTTACTATTCTTTTTGCACTAAAATGGCCTCCACATTTAAGAGAGTGGCAAGCTCTTAGTATTTCCTCCACTTCTTCACCCAGCACACATGGTGTGAACCCACAAGGGAAAGATCCCATGAACCCACAACCAATCCAAAATATACTCTTCCTAAGAAAACCAAACATATATATGGAAATCCACTGGAATCCTTGAACACGAAAGAATAAAGACCTAAAGTGTTGGAAGACGTCACAAGGTTGATCAAGCCTTGATAACTCTGCTAGTTTTGAGAAGAACACTACAGAGAATCCACTATCAAGAAACAAGATGCAAAAATGCAACTCTTCATTTAAGAATCAAGTCTACCTCAGTACAAAAAATGTAGCCTTCTTGAATAGGCAACAATAGGGCAGCATATAATTAAAGCCCTAGTCATTAATGCCTAAAATGATGCCTTAATGATGATTGGTTATCTTGATTGGCACCTTTCAAGCCTAAAGGGATAAGGAAACTACTTAATCTTCAAGAATAAATCAGCTACCCAAAAACAGGAAACAAATCAGCCTTCTAGAACATTGTTTTGACCAAAAAAGGCATTATTTATGCAAATAAAAATATGAAAGTTTCCTAAAATGAAATTAAACCCTAATAAATGGATGAGGACATCCTCTAGATGGTTCTTGAATTATTTTGGATGTCACTTGTGCTCAGGCACATGCTTGTCACTAAGGTATTTTAAGTGAATTCTTCAATCTGCACTTGGGCCTTGCACATCATCTTGATAGGCTTCTAACAATGTGATTAACACTTGGCTCTTGTTTGACAATCTAAAAGACGCCTCTTTCAAATAGGTAGGCTCCAACTCTTTAAGTTCTCTTATCACACAATTCGAAGCATCATTCATTGCTTTAGTTCTTGCTCTTGTCATTGGGCCTCCAATGCCTTGTAGTGGATATTTTGGGACATTGAACTTTCTTCCTTTAGCTTGGGCTTCCTTTTGCAAGCCTTGCTCCCTTGAAGCTCCATCTTGATTTGCATCATCGATAGTCTCCATAACTAAAGATACTGAAAAAATGACGGCCCAGTGCACAAGTTTCCTACTAGGTGGGATCTAAGGAGATGTACCCAGCCTTACCCAAACAATCAGAGCGATTGTTTCTAGGATTTGAACCCATCAGGTCACATGGTAGCAGCAAGTGCCAAGGCTCACCATCAATAACTGAGATACTAATTCAGTCATATTTCCCAGTCCATTTATCCCCCAATGACTACTTGTACATACAATTTTCATAAATACGTACATTCTTTAATCCAATTTCAGATTCAGGTTTTTTGCCAGGTTGAAGGCAACGTTAATATTCCAGTGTTGTAAAAGAACTTTTCACTATGTATTGTGTCTATGGGATAAAGATGGCACAATGAATGCATCCAGAGAGTACAAATGTACAATGCCAGGGTTCTTATTTGGTTTACACAATGGCCACAAGATTTGAGAAAGTAAATTTTAACTAACGTTAAAGTTTGCCTTCTTTAGTTAATTCTTTTAACATGACTAGAATAAGATCAACTACAAAAACAAGAGGAAAGTTGTCCTCACACATTATTAACTAGCGTTATGATTCTCACTACTTCACAAAACAACTCCCAATGCATTAAAAGAAATGAAGTTTATTGCAACCTTATCAAGGTTCAGCAGTGTCTTTTCAAAATTTTAAACCCCAAGATTTGATGGTTGTCATGTCACCTCAAAAGTATTATCATTTTGGTACAGCAACACATTAATAATAACTACAAAATTATTAAACTGATCTCACTTACGTTTTAGCAGCCTGCCTGCCCTTCCCAATTGCTGCACCAAAATACCTCTAAACAATGGCCGAAACACAATCAGTACAAAGATATAAACACACCTTAAAAAAATAACTTGAACATGCTAACTAGTGCAAAGCCATGATGTAGCCATAACAAAAATATAAACTCACATAGGAAACACCAGATGGTTCAACAATGTACAATTGTGGTCCATCTCTGTCATAACCTCCTAGTATGACACCACATCCAAAAGGTCTGCCAAAACCAGTATAGTTCTTTCAATACAGGGAACTATGAGAAATAAAATTTGTAAGATTATTGTTGACACTCAATCAGATCTTATTTAACCTGAGCCACCAATAAAGCGTACAAAGGTGCACATAACTAGCCACGCGATCAGCGAGTTCCTTGACGGGAATTTGCTCACCATAAACACTGCAAAGAAAAGCTGAATGAACATATTTTCTTTTCATAAGCTGAACCAACAAACATCCAATAATACATCACAAATCTCAAGGTATAATATCATTATAGTTTTCATTCACTAGTTAATCAGGACAATGCAAAATATAAATCATGACATTAGGTTAACTGGTAAAGAAATGAGTTTATTACAAATATCTACTGGCTTCAGTCTTATAACATAAATGTTCAACATTAAAACGAGAATAATATTATTTAGTTGACAATTTACTAAGAAGCTAAGCAAATGTTTGTTGCACTTGCAATGTTTACTCATTTTTCATTATACTCAGTTCAGTACCAGTCAACAGAACTGTAATTGCATCTTTCTCTATAGAAAAGGTCTAAGAATAGGAAATCACAAGCTTTAAAGTATATATGCCAAAACAAGCAGAACAGGTTACCAAGTCATCCATATAAAACTGAGCAATACAATATGCTCAACCATTACACACCCATAATTTGGACTTGAAGTGTCACGATAGAGTATATTCAACTTATTCACATGAAAAATTAATGGACATGTCTAAATGCAGACGATGATATCCACAAATCTTCCTATCAATTATAGGTGGGTGGGAACTAGAGGAGTATCGTCTCATTGGCTTCGTGATAAAATATTTAACTTATCCTAGAAAATCTTTTGCAGATAATTTCCTCAAGGGTAGGTAAGCAACAATAGTGAAAATTGCCACCTAATACTCAAAATGAGAACATATAATTAAGCTAAATTACACTATAAAGCGATTCAATCAGTCCATATATTTACCATGTCAATAAATTATCAACAGAAAATAGCGAAAGTATTAAATGGGTAATAATACATAAAAGATGCAAAAGTAGAGAAGACAAGGGACAATCTTCAAATGTTGCAAGGAGCGCGAAGCAAAACCTTTCATAGTTAGTTGCTTCGGACTTAGCCCTGGCAACAATTTGCCTCCCATCAGCTGCTAATCCTGCCACCGCCTGAAATTGGAAGAATATTAAAGAACAAATTAACAGATATTCAAATATGAGGGCAATCAAAATTCTTAAGAGAGAATGAAAAATTACTTAAAAATAGAGATTTTCTGAGCAATTATGCGGTGCACTAAAGCGGCTAGAGAGGAATAAATGGCATTGTAGTCCAAGAATTATTAAATAAAAAAGGTTTGCACTCTATGGATATTGCACCATGAAGTTTAAAAGAAACAAAAAACAATAAGTGCAAAAACAGAGCAGTCCTAACTAAAGTAAATAACATAGTACCATGCCCGAGTGGCGATGAACAGAGTGTATTCTTCTATTGGAACCAGGCAGCATCATCTTGGATGGAATAAGTTTCTCAACTCCCTGAAATTACGTTAACGTATTAAAAGGTTTAATACATAGATGCTGAAAGCATGAGATCGATACATTTATAAAATATCTACCATCACAATCCCGTCCTTGCATTTGATACCAATAACAGTCCTGTAACAGAAGTTGAGAGTAAGATCCCCAATAACTACAATCCAACAAATCATGTTCAAGGCATGGGTAAAACAGGGAAAAAACATCGTATTTACTTCTGAAATGTCTAGTAACATGCATAAAAAGAAAAATCGATAAGTAGATGAAGTGGCAGCCGCGTACCCGCTGTTGTCGACAGCTTTGGCGGCATACTCGATCTGGAAAACTCGGCCATCGGGCGAGAAAGTAGTGACTGAAAGATCATAACCTGTTCCGATGCTGCTCATGCTTCCGAACGATCAATTTGCACCGAATCTCCGTCGTGATCGAATGTCACTCTGACTTCCCTGGAGCCCTACTAGAGCATAGATATAAGAGGGGTTCTGCCTTTCGCTTCAAGAAAATGGTAAAAAGTTTTAATTTATAAATATTTTATTTCAGCTGCAAAATTTTCTTTTGCTGACTAGAACGTCGTCGTTCCCAGTGGTCAGTCTTCAACCATATAGTTTCTCCTCCGGTGCAAAATCTCTAATTATTTTACATTTTCTTTAGTTTTAAATATAAATTTCAGATGACCTTTTTTTTAGGGATTATTGAAGTTAAATAAGTTACTTAATCATATTATATATAGTATATCATTATATTTTATATCAGTTTATAAATTAAAAAATAGTTTAAAGAAAAATTATCAATTTAAATACTTTTGAAGTAATTTAATTATTTTTCTTAGGATTCTCAAAAAAAATTAAATAGATATTATATTTAGGATTGGAGGTAGTAGTTTTCATTTTAATAACTGAGAAATAAAAATTAAGGTTATGATGCAAATTTGTTTTGAAAGTTTTCGCTGCGGATTAATGTTGCTCTAAAAGTTTTTTCAAGTTCAATATTGGCATGGAAGTTTCAAAACATGACAATGTTACCCTGTACTGTTAAAAAGTTAACGGTCAACATTAGTTTTTTACTTGCATAAGGCAACATTGTTAAGTTTTAAAACTTTCACAATGGCATTGAACTTTATAAAAAAAATTTCTGACAACACTGCTTTTTAATGAAAATTTTTGAAGCAAATTTGCACATTAACTTTAAAACTACAAAATTGATAACTTTTAAATAAAACTATAAAATAATAAAATAACTTCATAAGATTATATATGTATAAACTATATAGGGAGTGTTTAGAATAACGGTGGGAAAAGTAACTTATTTATAATCGAACTTATAGATAATTTAAATTAAATATAAGTTAGATTGTGTAATGTGATTATGTTTAGATTGACAGTAGTATAAATCACTTATAAGTTACTTATGTAAAAGTAAAACTTGTTTAGTTAATATGTTGAAAAGTAACTTTTGATGGAAATTGACTGAAAAGGATATGATTCATATCATATGATTCTTCAAAAAAGTCAATTGAGTATTATAATTAGGATCGGAAGGAATATATATTACATGTAAATAAATTGTGATATTTATACTACCTTCGGTTCTAATTATAAAATCCAGTTAACTTTTTTTTTGGAAAAGTTAAGGAAGCAAATTATTATACTTAATTATATTATATCTTTTGTTTTATTATATTATATCCCTCTAATCCTAATTATAAGGCCCAGTTGATTTTTTAAAAGAAGTTAAGAAAACAAAATAAGTTACTTAAACTATTAAACATAGCATATGTTGTTTTTTATTATAATATATATTAGTTCATAAGTCAAATAAAATAATTTGAAGAAAAACAATAAATTTTAATGCTTTAAAGTAATATAACTCATTTTCTTAGAATTCTTCAAAAAAAGTTAATTGGCCCTTATAATTAGGACTGAAGGGAGTATATTAGTTCATAAATTAAACAAAATAGTTTACTAGAAAAATAATAAATTTTAATGCTTTAAAACAATATAATTAGTTTTATTAAGATTCTCTCTAAAAAAGTCAACTAAGACTTATAATAAATATCATATAGGTTAAATTATAACAGAAAATAAAAAGTCCAAATAAGCTAACAAGACACTTATTAATAAGTCACTTATTTGGAATAAGATCCAACTAGTTGCTTATATAAATAAGACACTTATTTGAAATAAGTCCAATAAACTTATTTTCCTCCCAAACATGTTATATAAGTAAGCAAAATAACAAACCTCCATTTTACTAAAACACGTCCAATTTCCTTCTCTTATTGGGTTTCCAAACACACACAATTTATAAAAATAACTTGTTAGTTATAGAATCTTACAAGTGGTTTTATAAAATAACTTTTAAATAAAATGCTAAAGTACACTTTTAATTCTTTAAGTTTCATATGAAGTATGCTTTTGACCCCTTAAGTTTATAAAGTATGCTTTTGGTCTCATAATTCTAACATAATATAACTAACAGAAAACGTGACAAACTCAAGTGAGGATTGTATAGTTAACAAAACATTTTTGCGTTGGCTAAAATGCGCATAGCGCCCCTTCATTTTAGCTCAATTGCACTTAACCCCCTCACCTTTAAAAGCTTAACCATCGAGTTTCAAATTTTGACCTCCAAACCCCTACTATTAAAGTGACGATTAAATTTACCGGATTTTGAGCCTCATCATGTTATTTAAAATTACATGGCAATGACATGTAGTTTTTTTATATATTGTATTGATATATTGATGGTATATGTGTATTGACCTCCAAACTCTTACCGTTAAAGTGATCGTTAAATTCTTATATTGATGTTTTAAACTTTTAAAAGAGATGGTTATATGCAACCGAGCTTCAAACCATGTGCATTTTAGCCATTTAAGTTTTAACATGCCAATGAAAAACAAGAATTTTGGGCAAGTTTCAAAAACATTGATAATCATCTAGGTTTCCTGATAATAACCGAATGTGTAGGCGTGTGGCAGCAATTTTTGAGATCGGACATGTGGCATATTAGCTTCTTAGAATTTTGAATGAATATGTTGTTATCTTTTTATGTCTTTTGTGAACCCAATAGAATTGGCAATCCCTTTTGCAGCATCGGAGAGTTACTCCGTATGATTGCATTTGGATTTGGTTACAACTTACATCCATGGATTTGAGTGCCTAGTTGATAGAATTCACCTTTAACCTTTACTACTTTATCTTTATGAAATGGGCTCTTCTTTGTTTCCCTATTTTTTATGTTTTTATTGGTCTATACCAATCGATAGAAAATGACAGACGCTCAAAAATAGTAAATTTTTTTATTATTTATGAAAATTTTCAAATCTAATATTCATTTTTCCCTCATTTCTTCCTATCCAAACATAGCATAAAGAAAGTAGTTGTAAGTGGTATTTATTGGTAACATAGCATAAAGAAAGCAGTTGTAAGTGGTATTTATTGGTTGTAATCTTTCTAAATCCAAAATCTAGAGGAGTGAAAAGCAGGGCTATATATATATAGGTAGGGGGTGCAAGTTTTTTCCATCCCGATCTTAAGCAATCGGGACGGAAAAATTTGGGATCAGGAAAAATTAGGGTCGGGTTCAAGATTGGGATTGTCAATGGGATTTCTCGATCCCGAAAACATATATATAATATATATTTTTAAAACAATTTAGACATTATTAAATTCGTTCTTCAATTCTCTTTCAATGTTTCACACAATATCAGTATCACCTTCTCAAATCTCACTTAGTCACTCGTCTCTCACTTTCAGTCACTCACTCACTTGTCTCTCTAGTCCTGGATTGTGGATTCTCACTTCTCAGACCCAATTGAACTTCTCTTCCCTCAAAAGTTGCTTTTCCTCTACCCTAGACTCTCTCTCCGTCTCTATCAACGTCAAACAGTGAGGGGTGACAGACAGCACACACACTCATGACGCTGAATCTACTCTTTATCCGTCTCTCATGGTGTCAGACAGCAACGCACACTCACAGTGCTCGATGCCTCTTTCTACCCTCACTCTCTACCTCTTGACTCTCTCTCGGCCTCAAACCCTTATTTTGCCTCTCTGATTTGGCGAATATCAGACTCATTGGTGGCTAAGGATTTGACAATAGACCACCATGAAACCGATGCCTCATTCTCATTCATTTGCGGTGGCATACTAACATTGGTTTCCATTGGTGTCGATTTGGTGGTTCCAAAGTATAAGAGATTGAGAATAAGTTTTGATTGATGCCAACAAAAAAATATACATAGAGTGGGTTCGGTTTGGGACTTTGGGGCACTATGGATCTGTCTAAGTGTTTGATGCTTAGGTAGCTAGCTGGTGCTACTTCAATTTGGGTTTATTTACATTGTTTGTGACTTACTGCAGTTTCACTGATCAACAACTCCAAGCCTCAAATTTGGAAATCTCTGTTCTTTGAGCTCCAATGATATTTAGGTGTTCAATTTTAGACTTTGATGATATTTAATTTAGCTCTTGTCTGATGATATGTCATATGTGAATCAGTGAATGTTTTGTGTGTTTTATAGTTGTAAATGTTACATTTTTTTGTTTTATTTTGTAAGTTGAGCTTTCATAGTTTCATTACTATTCTAAAATTTTGATGATAGAAGAGTAAGTGTGAGCATTAATATTAATGATGATTCTTTTTTGTTTGGGATTGTTTTCTGTTAGAGCTTTAAGATTAATGCTGATTCTTTTCTGTGTGGGATTGTTTTCTAATTTTTGTCTAGTCAACGCCGATTCTTTTCTATTTGAGCTTTAAGATTAAGGGATGACAATTATGTTAGGGATTGTTTTCAGTTCTTTTCATAAGGGACGATGGCTTGCATTTGATTTAGACTTCTGTCACTGCTTTCTTTTCTTAGTGAGGCTACGATTGCATGATAATATGATATGATACATTGTCACATTGATACTCATTAAGTTTCCTGCCTAATTGATTATGGTAACTTCTTTTTCCCTCATCATATGAATATATATTATCTTTGTTGATCTTTCCATTTAAGCTACATCTATCAGGCTGTCACTGCTTTTTGTGTTATTTCCAGCCCAATTTATTATGGTTTGACTTTTTCTGCCCAATGTATTCAATGTTGGCTGAGATCATGTTTAGAAAGAAATGGTTACTGAAGGATATATTGAAGTAAGTCAAGTTAAACCTGAAGATTCTTCTACACAAGTTGGGACTACAAATGAAAAGGGAAAGGTTTCAACTAAGACAAATAATGAAAAGGGAGATGAAGAAGTTGAAGGTCCAAGGAAGAAACAAAAGTCTTCAGTTTGAGATCATTTTGAGAGGCTGCCTAAAGATCAGTTTTAAGATGGAGAACTTCAGACTAAGTACAAGTATTGTAATAAACTACTTAAATGTGGCCCGATACTACTAGGGACAAGTGGCTTGTTGAAGCATTTCCAAACATGTAACCAAAATCTAAATATACTAAAATAGGCTAAACAATCTTTGTTGGCATCCACTCTACAAGGATCCAATAGAACTTTGCCTCATCATATTTTCTATCAAGAACAGTGTAGATTGTCAGTTGCAAAGTTTGTTATAATGGATGAAATGTCATTTCAAGTTGTAAAAGGTGAAGGCTTTAAACAGATGATGATGCAAGTTGAACCTCAGTTTCTTATCCCTTCAAGAGCCACGGTCACAAGAGATTACTTAAGGTTGTTTATGCAAGAACCAATAAAGTTGAAAAGGTATTTTAAAATAGTAAAAGTTCATGTTTCCCTCACAATAGATACTTGGACTTCTTGTCAAAATGCCAACTATATATGCTTAACTGCATATTGGATTGATAAGGATTGGACATACCAAAAGAGGATATTAAATTTTTGTATTGTGGACAATCATAAGGGTGACACAATTGCATCAACTTTGGAAAGATGCTTATTAGCTTCGAACATTGATCAAGTGTATATAATCACAGTTGATAATGCTGCTTCAAATGACAATGCAGTTGCAAAATTGAAAGAAGTTTTAAGGCATTGGAATGGTTTAGTTTGTGACGAAGACTTCTTACACTTGAGGTGTTGTGCTCATATATTGAACTTGATTGTTTTTTATGGCATGAAGGAATTGCATAACAGCATTAAAGGCATTAGAAATGCCGTTAGATATGTACGATATTCTCCATCAAGGCTTAAAAAGTTCAAAGAGTTTATTGAGAATATGAAAATTGACTCAAAAAAGTCTACTAACAATAGATTGCCCAACTAGGTTGAATTCAGTTTACCTCATGTTAGAGAGTGCTATTAAGTCTAGCAGTGTTTTTGAAAGGATGGTGAGAGATGATAAAGATTACAAACCCTTCTTTACTGACAAGCATTTAGTTGGCCCTCCTTCTAAAGATGATTTTAAAAAGCTACAGAATTTGTAAACTTTTTAAAGTGTTTTATGACATGATTTTGCGTGTTTCAGGATCACTTCATGTCACCTCAAATGAATGTTTCCAACAAATAGTTGAAATTTATGTTATCCTCAAAGAAAAGTTATCTGACACAATATTTACATGGTTTTTAGGGGTATTTTCTAGCCAAATTGCACATATTTACCCACATTATGCATCGTAATTAGTGTTTATGGATTGTATGTTCATACTTTGCATTTTGTTGATTTAGGGGTAAAAATGTAATTATTTTATCTCTTTAATTATGATTCTTCACTTGCCTTGGCAAAGCCTCTTTGTT